>APFE030500259.1:40591-114252 GCA_000404065.3 Pinus taeda | reverse complement strand
GGCAGAATTTATCGAGAGTATTGGTTCTCTCCTCTTTTGGGATGAGTGCAAGGAAAGTTGAGTTGAGAGAGGGAAAAAGCCAGTGAAGAATACGTGATGCCTCCACCACTTTCTAGACCTCTTCTTTAATCAGCTCCCAGAAGTAGTGGAAGAAGGTGGTAGCGAAGCCATCTGGGCCAGGGGCTTTGCCTTCCTTTAGCTATTGCATAGCTGCGTCCACCTCCTGAGGTAAGATAGGGCAAAGAAGGAGCTCGTTATGTTCTTCTGTGATGATTTTCGACACATTTAAGGTGATTTCTTCTATAGCAGGCCGTCTATCTATGAGGGGCTCTTGATGAACTTGCCTGAAGTGTCTTAGGAACTCGTGCTCAATCTCATCATGTGTTTCACTCTTTCCCCTCCTTGCTTCTGAATCAAATAAATAGTGTTGTGCATTCTTCTTTGAACTGTGGTTCGATGGAAGAATTTTGTGTTCCTTTCTCCCTCTTTCAGCCATCTAATCCTGGATTTCTGCTTCCATAATATTTCCTCCTGCTTTCTCCTCTCCTTCAGTTGATTGTGAATGCGTTGTTCCTGTTCCAAGGTCCTTTCACTGTGGCCCCTTGTAATAATTTGTTGCTGGAGGTCTTTCATTTCCTTGTTTAGGTCCTTTTGCGGCTGAAAAATATTTCCAAATGTCTCTTGATTCCAACACTTTATTTGAGATTTGAAATGTTTGAGTTTCTATTGAAACTGAAACATTTTAGGCCCCTCTGGCAGAAGGAAGGTATTTCAGGTAGACCTGATGAAGTCTTTGAATGCGGGGTGGGTGAGCCAAAACCCTTCAAATTGAAAAGGTCGTCTAGTGGCATTGCCTGGTCTTTCCCACTAAAGGGAGATAGGCCAATGATCAGATCCTGAATAAGGGAGAATTGCAGCCGCAATGTTGCCTCCCAAGTGAACCGCATTGTCAGATATGAGGAATCTATCTAGTTTGGAAGTGATTTCAAGCTTCCCAGTCCTACGATTTCTCTATGTGTGCGTTCCATTACAAAATTGCAAGTCAATTAGAGAATTGTTTCGGATGAATTCTTTGAAAAGACCATTTTCCTGCTCCATTCTAGCTCTGCCTCCTAGCTTTTCCTCTAACTTGGTCATCATATTGAAGTGTCCACCAACGTTCCATAGAGGATGAATTCTATTGAGGTTTAAAGCTTCAATCGTATTTAGTAATGCTATTTTGTTACCAGCTTCCTGTGGGAAGTAAACGTTGGTGAGATGACCATGGATGTTAGTGCCTATAATGTGAAAGGTGGCCTGAATGATGTGGTGAGATGCATGAAAGTCTAACAATGTTATTGCTTGAGTATTTCAGGCAACGGCTAGCCCACTTGAGGCACCTGAAGCGTCCACTGCAACCAAGTTACTGCCTGGCCATGCTTTGGAGAGAATGTTTCCAAGAATGCTACTATTACACTTCGCTTCTTGAAGAAAGCAGATCTGTGGCTGTTCCTGCTTTATCACGTTTCTTATTAATCTCATTTTCCCTGGGCTATTGAGCCCTCTTACATTCCATGAAGTAAGCTTCATGATTCACTACTAGTGCTGGGCTTGTAGTACTTTGTCAACTTAGCATACGTGCTTGAGTCAACCAGGATTTTCCTTATTGCAATTGTTCGTTGGAGATCTGTTCTTCTTCCATGCTTTTTTGAGTCTTTTGGGAGGAGGTTCTCGTCCCAATGACTGCCTGGATAAATTCCCAGTTGTTGCTACTGATACGCCCTCGAGATAATGACTTCTAGTGTACTAATCTGATGCTCTGTCATCTTGTCATAGTCGTTCTTTTTGCAGGCTAGTTCAAGCTCAAGAATGTTAAGTCCTCCCAAATCGATACTCTCTGGTTCTTCATCCATCTGTTGTACCCGAATATTTTCTTTTGGGATTGTAGCTAAGCTCAGGGGTTGTTCGTCTAGGCCGTCAACTTCCATGCCATTTTCTTTTTGGTCTAAACCCTTCTGATCCACCCTAGGACTTCCATTAATAGCTTTAGGGGGATGAGCAGCGGGAGATGAACTAGAAGGAGGTGGGATTGCAGATGATGAAATAGGCATAGGGTTGGGCATTATGTTCAAGGGTTGATCTTCTGAGGTTTTGGAAAGAATCTCAAAGCTATTGCTCGTAGACAGGAAGGAGGCAACGTTCTGTTGGGGATTTTTCCCTGCAGAAGACTTTTTGTGCGATCGTTTGTGGCTAGGTACTTTGGTGAATCCATCTTGGGCCGGCAAGTCCGAGGGATCGGAGGTGTGAGCTTTGGCATTTAACGGGCAGTCCTGGAAGAGATGACCATGAGCATGGAATTTACAACAGCAAAAGGGTACATGTTCATAATCCAAGGGTTGAGTCCATTCATATTCATCATGGAAGAGACTCACTGAGTTGGACAGGGCCTTGTCCATGCGCATGAAGATGCAGATGCGGGCGTAGGATGTATATCTCCGTAGCTTCGTCTCTTCTGCCGCTTTAATGTATTCCCCCAGCCCATTTCCATTGTCCTTGAGCAGACCTTCATCCCAATATTCTTCCAGAAGCGAGTACATTCTGATCCACATGGGTTTCTAGCTGAGGTCTTCCTTATCCGGGTTGAATCTTGCTACCCATTCCCTTAAATACAATCCTGCTGAGTTGAAAAAATAGGGACCCTCGTCCAAGATTCTATACTTGTCTTCTAGGCATAAGAAGATCATAGTAAAGAACCCTTTCGGTCCTAACTGCAGGGTGACATGACCTTTGGGTTTCCACTTGGCCGAGATCCATCCATGCAGGGCTTTTTCTGTCGGCCAGAATCCGACGAATTTTCCAATGAGTGCATGGTCTGTCATATACTGGATTTGCTCATTGATCTTCTGATTGGGCAGTTCTATCCTTGGCCTTTCAGCTGCTATAGGTTTGCATGTCTTCGAGATTACCTTAGGCGTTTCCTCTTGCTCATCTTTTCCTTCTGGTATCTCATTGCTATTGTCTGACCTGTTGGTGGTTGCATTTGTTTTATCCCGTTGAGGGGACTTTCTTTTGTCCTCCTCTTCTCGCACCGACCCAAAATCTGACAGCCAAGTTTGTTCTCGAGGCATCCGATTGGAGGTGGGGAAGGGCTTTGAGCCCCCACCCCCCTCGGGGGGATCCATTTCCACCCTGGTAAAACCAATGAGGTGCTATCGATCCCAAGAGGTCATCTAATCTATGGTGGCAGAAAAAATTTTGTCTGCGCCGTTTCAGAGTTTCGACTGAACCCTAGTTGCAGAGCCTTCCGTCCCAGCCATAATTGATTTTAATAGTAATAGTAATAATTAATTGTATAACTGTAATGAATAATATATAAATATAATAGAGATGATAGTATTACTCATAATAAAATTAGATAATTAATATAAAATAAGAAATGAGTAGCAAGACAATATAATATTATCCTGAAGTAATTAGGTGATTAATAGTATTAACATATTAGATATAATAATAATAGTAATAAAAGTAAATAAATAATAGAATAATATTGTGTAATGTGTGTGATATGGCAAAATTTTTGGATGGTGACACCATCCATCATCAAGGACCACAGACTCACCATCCAAAACTTTGGACATATCACACATATTACACAATGCTATTCCAAAAATATCTAAAAATATGATTAACTATGAAAGTCTCCAATAACTAATAAAATGGGTTAAAATTATATCATCATAATGATAAAATTAGAAAATGTACAAAAAGCATATTGTAGTTAAAAATATAAACTCCAGTGCACCTTCAAATTTACACATTATTTTTTTGTCTCATATTTGATCAAATGATAACATGTTATCATTATTAAACAAGCATTCTACTTCTGAGTTTATATACACTCAATTTATGTGTGAATGTTTCTAAATAGTTTCCATAAATAAAATGGTATAAAAGCATTCTTGAATGAAGATTCATTCTCTTTTTATTTTTGAAGAAAAATAATTCTCTCTCTATATAAAGGGATGAGATGAGATTTCACTATGTGTTCCACAACATTTAAACAACTTCTGACTCTCTATAATATCCCATCACATTGTGGTATGGCTTCCTTTTGAGAATAAAATAATGTATCGGGACATTATTAAGACGTTGCACCATTTCCACCTAGCCCTACTCAAACTCAAGACTTGTTTAATGTTAATCATACCTATAGCTCATATTAACCTCTATCCTTCACATCATATGACATGTGGACCTCTTTATTATAGCTCACAACCTCCGCTATACGTTTTAGACCCTTTTTCCCGAGTCACTAATTGTTATGATAGTGTGTGGGTTCAGTTTCTATGTGTCAAGCATTAGAAACATGGTTATGATCCATCCATGTAACTGACATAATAAACGTGACCACTAAATCATTAGACAATAGTGAACAAAATGAACAAAGACTTTGAGAAAAAGGAACAATGTAGAAGAACTACAAGGGGAATTTCAGAAATTGATGCCATTGATTTTTGAAAGAGATTCTAAAGAGAAAAAAACTCATGGTTGAGTAATATAGGAAAATATTTTCATCTTTACCAATATTCTAACAACCCAAAACCTAGGCTTACTACATACCAATTAAATGGTGAATCCAATATTTGGTGGGAGAATACCAAAATTTCTAATGTAATTAATAAAAAGGAAACAACATGGAAACATTTTAAGAAGGTATTTGAGAAACAATATTTACGTGAAAGATACATTAATAATAAAGCCAAGGATTTTCATGATTTGAAACTGTGAAGTATGAATATAGATGTCATCACCACCAAATTTTTAAGGTTGTTGATGTATGTACCCTACCTTTGCCGAGCAAAGGAATAGGTGAAGAGCTAACTCTAATTCTTACACTCCTTATAATAGAATCAAATTGAATTTTACAACCAAAAAAGAATGGATGAAGTTATGGGAAAATAAAAATTTGTGTCATTAGCAATTTAATCACAAGATAGAACAATGCAAACCATGGTCTACTAAGAAAAAAGAGATATCATATTTCAAAGGAAAGGGATTGGAATACCCATAATATACATATGGATTTGATCATTATAAATCTTTTCTCCATCTCGATGCTTTCAAAATGAAAAAAATAGAAGAATCAACTCGCAGGACCCTTTTTACTCATAGGATCCAATTTGTCAAATTAGGGTATAAAACATTATCGGATAATTTTGAGGCATTAAATTACATTTTCTTAAGGGAAAAGCTTTGTCTCTTTAGCATCACACATTGTTTTCCAATTGTAGACACAAATACTTTTCTAACAGTGAACAAATTGAATCAATCAGATTTCGTATGTGAAAGTTATGCCACTAAGACTTTGACCTTCCTACTTTCACCACAATAATTTAAGAGCATTCTATATAATCCCCCCTTATTCTTGAAAAATGGAATAGCAATATTATTAAAATAAACTAGAGTCTAGAAAAGTATATATTCTAGTTGTCATTAATAGATGAGGTAGTCAAACCTAGCCACTAAGAAGCTATCAGGTTGTAGTATAACCGGGTGACTCAGAAGAAAAAGGGTTCCATTATTTAGAGTGCATTTGTTCCATGGATGCACAAAATTAGCCAAGAGGTATAGGAGATATATAACATAGATATGATTTGTGCACTATAGTATCCCATTGACCATAAGCCATAATTCTTTGTACTCAAAACCATTTTCTTATTAGAGAAGGAGAATTGGGGAGCCTCACCTTCCAACTAGGTTTTCCTTTCAACAAGGTTTCTTAGGTCTTATCTTGTGTCAAATATGTTCATGTGTCACATCTCCCTTTGTTACTATTTTTTTTTTTGCAAATTGTCTGTCTTGATATAGTACTTTTCTTTCTCTTATGTTACGTATTTTTTCTCACCTATAATAGTTTATTTATATCGAGACAAAATTGTCATTAACATTATAATCTCAAATAAAAATGCAAGTTTTTTTATATTAAAAACTACATATATAGTTCTTTATCTCTCCTTCTCTCTTTCTCTCTCCTTCTCTCTCTCTTTCCTACTCTCTCCCTCACTCTATTTTAATATTTTCCTTGTCAATCCCCCTCTCTCTCCACCTTTCTCCTTCTACTTCGTTCTTCTTTCCTCCCTCTCTGATCTCCCCCTCAAACTCCATCTCTCTCACCTTCTCTCTTTTGAGTCTTCTCTTCCTTCCTCTCCCTCCATTTCTCTCCCACATCCCTCTATCTCTCCCCCCATCACTTACTCTCTCCCTCTTCCCTCCAACTCCTTCATTATCTCAATAACTATCTCCTTATCACTCTCCCCTCCTTTTTCGTGTCTTCCTCTCTCTCTCTTCCCCTTATCTTCACTAGAAAATCAAAAGGCATAAAATATTTTCTTACTTTGATAAAAACGAGGGGAGAGCGAGAAGGAGAGAGGGATTGAGATAATGAAAGAGCTGGAGGGAAGAGGGAGAGAGCAAGTGATGGGGGGGAGAGATAGAGGGGTGTGGGAGAGAAAGGGAGGGACAGGAAGGAAGAGAAGACTCAAAATAGAGAAGGGGAGAGAGATGGAGTTTAAGGGGGAGAGAGAGAGAGGGAAAAAGAACGACGTAGAGGGAGAAAGGTGGAGAGAGAGAGGGAGTGACAAGGGAAAGATGGAAAGAGAGTGAGGGAGAGAGGAGGAAAGGGAGAGAGAAGGAGAGATAAAGAACCTTATATGTAGTTTGTAATATAAAAATAACTTGCATTTTTGTTTGAGATGATAATGTTAATGACAATTTTGTCTAGATAGAAATAAACTATTAGAGGTGAGAAAAAATATGTAACATAAGAGAAAGAAAAGTACTATATCAAGACAGATGATTTACAAAAGAAAAATAGTAACAAAGGGAGGTGTGACACATGAACATATTTGACACGAGATGACACCTAAGAAACCTTGCTGAGAGGAAAAGCTAGTTGGAAGGTGAGTCTCCCCTATTCTCTTTCCCTAATAACAAAATGGTTGTGAGTACAAAGAATTATGGCTTGTGGTCGATGGGCTACTATGGTGCACAAATCATCTCCGTTTTCTATATCTCCTATGCCTCTTGGCTAATTTTGTGCATCCATGGAACAAATGCACTCTAAATAATGGAACCCCTTTTCTTTCGAGTCGCCTGGTTATACTACAACCCGATAGCCTATTAGTGTCTAGGTTTGACTACGTCATCAATTAACGAGAGTTACAATATGTACATTTCTAGGATCTAGTTCACTGTAATAATGTGGCTAGTCCATTTTTCATGAATAAGGGGGGATTACATAGGATGCTCTCAAATTATCGTGGTGAAAATAGGAATGTTGAATTCTGAGTGACATAATTTTCACATACGAACTCTGATTGACGAAATTCATTCATAGTTAGAAAGGTATTTGTGTGTACAATAGGAAAAAAATGTATGATGTTGAGGAAACAAAGATTTTACCTTAAAAGAATTTCATTTAATGCCTCAAAATTGTTCGATAATGTTTTAGACCCCAATTTGACAAATTGGGTCCTACGAGTAAAAAGGGTTTCGTGAGTTAATTATTCTAATTCTTTCATTCTGAAAGCATTGAGATGGAGAAAAAAATTATAGTGATACAATCCATATCATAAATTACAGGTATTAGAATCCCTTTCCTTTGAAATGCGATATCTCCTTTTTCTTAGTAGACCTTGGCTTGCATTGTTTTGTCTTGTGACTAAATTGCCACTGACACAAATTTTATTTTCTCATAACTTTATCCATCCTTTTTTGGTTGTAAAATTCAATTTGATTCTATTATAAGTAGGGTAAGAATTAGATTTATTTGTTATCCTTTTCATTTGCTCCCAAAAGGTAGGGTACATACATCAAAAACCTTAAAAATTTGGTGGTGGTGACATCTATATTCATACTTCCTAGTTTCAAATCATGAAACTCCTTGGCTCTATTATCAATGTATCTTTCACATAAATATTTTTTCTCAAATATCTCCTTAAGATGTTTCCATGTTGTTGAATTTTATTAATTACATTAGAAATTTTGGTATTCTCCCACCAAATATTGGATTCACCATTTAATTGATATGTAGTAAACCTAGCTTTTGGGTTGTTATAATATTGATAAAGATACAAATATTTTCCTGTGTTACTCAACCATGCGTTTTTTTCTTTTTAGAATCTCTTTCAAAAATCGATGGCATAAATTTATTAAATTCCCCTTATATCCCTTATATTTCTTCTACATTGTTCTTTTTTCTCAAAGTGTTTGTTCATTTTGTTCACTATTGTCTAATGATTCAGTGGTCACATTTATTATGTCAGTTTAATTTGATAATTCATTTCCTAGATTAGGTGGACCATTTATATTACTCTACCTACATCCTCAATAGTTGTTCGTTATTTTTTCTATGCTTATCTATTTCTGGTTTGCATCCTTTTGATGGTTTCTTAAAGGAATTACTACATATCTTGGATATCTTTATTCCTAGAGATTAGTATTTCAATAGATATCCCTTTTCATGATTCTTTACCTCGATGATGTTCACTCCCTTCACGACTTCACTACAAAGCCTCTCTTTCTCCCTCTTGAACCATTTAACATGTAAGAGTTGTAATAAAACTTATTAGTTCTTATATTTTTATTTTATGCCCATGTAGATCCAAGCGTTGAAAACGAGTTGCTTGATACCATTTCTGATACCTCTCTTAATAACTCCTAATTTTATTTTTTTTTTGGTTTTAACACAAGATATAACTTAGCTTATGAGTTGTCCTCATCTATGTTTATTATTGGCTATAGGTTGACTTTTGTTACCTTATAAATTTTGATAAAAAAAATTCGCTCTACCATGTTATTTGGTGACTCATTGAGACGCAATGGGGAATATTATATGTTAACCCCACCCTCATATGGTTTTCCCCTTCCCTCAATTGATTTCAACAAGGTTTTATGTTATACCAGGGGGATATGTGTTCGGCGTAGTGTCTCCCATGACACTTGGGTTTAATTTATGCTTACTTATCACTATGTTCATGTGCTCAAATGGTATTTCTGCTCTTAAATAATTGACTAATGTTGATTCCCCTTGTCCCAAATGCAATGTGTTCTATGGGCTTAATAGAAACCTTTTCTATCATTTTGAACAAAGGTGATCTGAAGCTTAGAAGTAGGTAGTTGAAACGTGGAAAATGCATTGGCTTCCTCACTAAGCACATTTTTAAATTAGGTTTTGAACATATCCTTTCAGAGTTATGGTTCTAGAGTATTCATTACTATTGTCCCAATTATTTTTTTTGACTCTGTGAATTATCTTCCTTCATTCCGTTACTAATTTCCTACAATCGATTTCCTTCATTTTATTTTTAGCTTTCCCCCTTCCCTCTTATGTATCCCAAATCTCAGATTGCACTCAACTGAGATTACCCACATCAAGTTTTATTCTTTCTACGAAATGTAAAATTGGATTAACATTATCTTTCCTGCACTATGTAGAGGATTTGAAAGGAATGGGAAACAAGGTAGGTAATAACTACTTTTGTTTTCTATCTATTTTTTTTTCACTTTCTTTTCATTCTTCTAAGACACTAAATTCTTCTTGGCATGGTCTGGGTAGGAGGTTTGTTATTTGGAGGTGAGTTTTTGATAATGTTAAGATACAAACTAAGGAGGGGATGTATGTCATCCCATGGACATACTTCCCAAATAATTTCCCTAAGTATGATGATGAGATGATGATAACTTCCTTCCCTTGCTTTGGTTTTGAACCATCTCCTTGCATGGCTTCTATTTTCACTTATTGTGAATGGACTCAGTTTCAACTATCTCTAGTTTATATGGTTATTGGGTCTCCGTAAGACATTTTTTGTTTGTAATGAAATACCTCGAAAAGGGTTAACACACTAGGACCCCGTTCTTCATACCTATAATATTATTTATCTGTTCCCTTGGAGAAATGGAAAGACATCATTTAGTTTAATATTGTTTTATGGTTATTCACTAATGGGTTATTTTGTGATTCCATTTATCAATGGAGAGTGTAAGGGTATCATACCATATCCCTATCATTCTTCCATTATATAATATTGATTATGTTTACAGTGCTCTAAATGTGTATAAATTCTAATATAAAATGTATGCATTGTTTATTATTCTCCACACTTTTGAGTTTGGGTTTTGGCCCCTCCCCCGCTAGATATTGATAATAAAAATAAATTTAGGGTTGTATTTAAGGAGCCATGGCCATTTTTTTCTCACATTAGGAATATGGTTTTACTTTTCCATTGTGGCTAAAACTCTAGGAATGCATACAAATTGTTTTTTTTTTGTTTTTGTTTTTTTTTTTGTTTTTTTTTTTGGAGTGAATAGTTACATACTAGGTTTATCCTTGTAGCCTCTTTTCTTATTTATCTTCACAACATACCTCATAGGGCGTCCCACATTTCCTAAGAATTTCATGCTTCTAGGTTGTAACTTGCCCTTTAGTTGGTGTGCTCAAGGATTTATTCTGATTTTTGGAGTTTGCATGCTCTAAATAGGTTCTTGTAGGAAACATCATAGGTTTTACATTTATCTTTAGCTTCCATTCATAAATTTTATTACCATTATTTCCCTTGCTTTATGATATTCAAGAAACAACATTGAGTTTATCCCTATGCTGTAGTTTTGGCATATACTCTTCTCAATATGTCTGTCACTTATATCTATAATTTAATTGAATACCTCACATTTGCGTTAAGTGAAGGAGGATGTGCAGTTCTTCCATATGTAATATTTTGGGCCTAGCATATTCTTTCGAGACAAGCAATGAAGGAAGATTTAGAGGTTTGTCGACATTCAAGTGGTTTTTCTTTGGGCCTGTCTAGGTATTTCCTAATATGCAAGACATAAATCTAATTTCTTTCTACAGTGTATATTTTTTTTAACGCTTCCCGTCAACCATTCAAATGCCCATCAATCTAGTGAACAACCATTTAGATTTAAAAGTCATCCATATTTCTATTAACCTTGAAAACATGTAGACAGTAAGATTGATATGACATTGTTGGGTGGGATAATAACCTTCTCTTAAAGGTTATAATGAGTGGTAGTAAAGCCTACAAGATATTCATTTCTATCAATTTGCTTAAAAAGGCACTACCATCCTAAGCAACCTTATTTTATGAACTTGTGCATGATTTAATATACCTTACATGTAACATCAGTAGTAATGAATTGAAATCACTACTTGAACACATGCATTAAGGACTGGATGAACCAACAACCATATGGATGATACAAATTATGGGGGATGTTCCACATGTCTGTAGTAGATCGATAAGACAAATATCTTTACCAACACACCCCTAAGCCTTGGGTTGTGATTTTATAGAGATGAGTTCCTCAAGCTTATTTTAGCTCTATGTATTTTCACTTTCAAGTAGTAGATGGTGGTATTCACAGATCAAGCTCAACCTTTCACTTATTCTCTCACAACATTAGATTCCTCTCTCTTCCTCGGGTACTTATAAATTCATCGTTGATCCTTCGTAGCCTCATAACATGTGGAAAATCTTCCACTAACAACTATTTATTTCCTAGGACTTGTTCCACCATGAGGCCATATCCCCTTTCTGCTACATGGCCCCTTAAGATATTTTGTTTATCGCCCTTCCTAATTTATTTTTAGAGAATAAAAACTCCTCGACTCTGCATTGTCCATTCATAGCTTGTCATCAGTCAAGCAGATCCACCTCATATAAAATCGAAATCCATACTCAAAAACATCGCTCATCAAATTGTATCTATTTAATTATTATTAATAAAATAAAATTGTCTACAATATTTATTACAATATTATTTTTTAAATTTAAAGTTTTGAGACCTTTCAACCGTAATTAAAATAAACATATCTTCAGAAACCAAGAGTTAAAGAAACTTGTGATAATAATGGATAGCATGCTATTTTTGTTATGTCATCTCAAACACTTGTAATACCGAATCAAATGTTAGCTAGATAGTTTTTGTTGAATAGCTCATTGAAAAACCTCATTACTTGAAATTACTTTCCTCACGTATGATAACAAAATAAGAAAAATATAAAACCTATAAAATCCTTAGCAACATATATTAATCCGGTTTAATTTAACTAATCTTTACTTACCATTGTAGCTTGAGCTAATGTCATAGGGTGAATTGAAATCCATGCACCTTGTGAAAATAAGGTGTCATGAACAATCAAATAAGTGTATTTCTGAAACACTAGTCTATTGATATGGAAATATTTGTCTGCAAAAATCAAGCAATGTCAAATGACAAGTATGGGATGGTAGTCAATCTCACCAATTTGTTGTAGTGATTAAGAAACACCATTCAATTACCTTGTCTCATTTGAGTAATCCTATTGTGACTTTGTTACATGGATGGCTAACCATGTTTTTGATACTTGACATGTAGAAAGTGAACCCACACACTATGTTCACCATCAGTGACTCAGGAAAAGGGGTCTAAAATGTATCGTGGAGGTTGTGAGCTATAACAGAGACGTCCACATGTCATATGATGTGAGGGATCGAGGTTAATATGAGTCATATATATGATTAACATTAAACATGTCTCGAGTTTTGGTAGGGCTAGGTGGAAATGATGAAATGTCTTAATAATCCCCCAACTCGTTATTTTGTTCTCAAGTGGAAGCCATACCACATTGCGATGGGATATTATAGAGACTCAAAAGTTGTTTAAATTTTGTGGAACCCATCGTGAAATCTCATCCTATTTTAGATAGAGAGAAATCTTGTTTTTCAAAATTAAAAGAGAATGAATCTTCATCCAAGAATGTCTCTATACCATTTTACTTCTGGAAACCATTTAGAAACATTTAGAGAGGAAAACTGACTTTTTATGAACTCAGAACTTCCAAATGCTTGTTTAAGAGGAAAGTTCACTTCACCTTAGTAGTGATAACGTGTTATTACTAGATTAAATATAAGTCAAAAGAAAATTAATGTGTAAATTTGAAGGTGCACTAGAGTTTATATCTCTAATTACATTATATCTTTTGTACATTTTCTAATTTTATCATTATGATAATATGATTTTAAGTCATTTTATTAGTTATTGGAGACTTTCGCAGTTGATCTCTCCAAGGTTTCCAACGTTTTGCATGGTGACCCTATGGTCCCTGATGATGCAAGGAGTCACCATCCAAAACATGGTGACTCTGTGGTCCCTAATGATGGATGGAGTCACCATCCAGAAAATGGTGACTCTGTGGTCCGTGATAATGGATGGAGTCACCATCCAAAACGTTATCACTCATATTACACATTATTATTATGTTTTCTATTTCCTTTTATTACTATTATTATTATATCTAATATGTTAATACTATTAATCACCTAATTATTCTACTCATTTATTATTTTATTCTAATTTCATTATGAGTACTCCTATCATCTCTATTCAATTTATATATTATTCATTACAATTATACAATTAATTATTAATATTATTATTAAAATAAATTATTATTCTTTTTTCTTTTAAAATTAGTTTCTCATAATCTTTTTCTTTGATTCCTAGGATTTCTATACCCCACCTTTCCCACCTCTTATCTTGCAACACATATGTCTATGGACCTTACCACTTTTATGCTTTTAAACATTTGGCCTTAAAGTTAGATCTCTTTTTAGATTTGAAAAATCAAACGAAAGTGATCTTTAAATCCCCAAAATTAGGTTCTACAAAATTTAATGAAAAAAATCTCAAAACATTATGATTTAAATTTTAAAAGATTAAAGGAAAAACATTAATTTTAGTAATAACTTATTTTTCTCACTTTTATTTAGTAAAGTGAATGGCAATATGGTATGCCAAACTAATATTCATTTTTAAAGAAAAACCATCATATCTATTTACGGAGAGAATAGCACTTAGACTATACCTCTAACAATCCATGTGACTTTTCTGCATTTTATTTTTATGTCAAGTAACTACAAGTTAAATTGTTTATAAAAAGAAGTTTGAGGAGTAATAATTGAAATAATACTATATTTCTTAATTGTTAGGGATATAACTTGTATTTTTTTTTCAATTATTTAAATTAAGTTAATTGATAATAATTTTTTGCAAAATATAAATATAAATGATTTAATCTAATTTTATAATAAAAATTAATGTTATAAAAATAATAAATAAAAATATAATAATATATAACAAGATTATGCTCTATTTTTTTGGATTAATTTCAAATGGAAATGATACATAGAAATTAAACGTTACAATGTTTACAACTGTTTCAAATGCAAATGATACATAGAAAGTAAACGTTACAATGTTTACTAACGTTACAATGCATTATGCTAGATTCGTTTCATCTTCTCTAAATTGCGTTGGTTTTTGGTTGTTCTCTTTCATTTTCGTTTGGCTTGGTTGTACCAATATTTCGAAGGAGATGGTAGTGGATTTGATAATAAGAGAGTAAACATTAGAATGTTTATGACCGTTTCAAATGGAAATGATACGTAGAAAATAAACGTTACAATGTTTAAAACAGTTTCAAATGGAAATGATATAAAGCCAACATTAGAATGTTTACGGCAGTTTCACATCGAAATGATATAAAGCCAACATTACGCTAGATTCATCTGATTCGTTTCATCTTCTCTAAATTGCGTTGGTTTCTCGGTTGTTCTTTTTCATTTTCGTTTGGCCATTTGGCTTGTATCAGCTTCCTCTGTATTTTCATTGCTAAACATGTTAGTTGGTTTTTACAGTCGGTTTTCTTTTACTGTTTTTTTTTGTTGTAGCAAAAACGTGTAGCTCGTTTTGCTGGTTGATCTTTTCTTCATTTTTTTGGTTGATAGATTTTGTTTTATAGCAGAATATAAGGGGCGGAGATGAAACTTGATAAAAGAGAATCATTAATTGTTACATTGGAGACTAGAGCTGATGACAAGTGAGATCAAAACATCGCTCCCTCTGTCACTTTTGCATCCCATCATGAGAGATATCTCATACAATGGGTGAGGTCGCGAGGAACACCACCAGCGCTGTTTAAGGTCAGGAGTCGATAGCCATTAGTGCGGTTTATTTTTAATATTATTTGTTACTCTCTTGAAAGATATTTTGAATTGGTTATTTCAGATTCCAAAGCTTTTATTGTTTATGTTAGGTCAGTGTTTGAGATCCACATCATACCGGGTTTGATTTTTAATATTCAATGTTTCAGAAATTGAAATTCCTAGGTATAACTGTATTAATTTGGGCTAATTCTGAATGGGCTCTATCTACTACAGTGATCAGTATTGAATGGGATACGTATTAGACATAATACTGATTAATCGACATAATACTGATTAATCAATACATCGCCCTTCATCTTTACGGCCAGTATTTTGGCTGCCAGTTCAGTACCTCTATTCCAGTTCTGGTTCGCTCAGTTCATTTCGCTTTGTGTAGCGTTTGACTAGAAGCTCCTCTGAATTTTCTGGCCCACCAGGCTTCTGGTGGAATTCTCTATTTTGGCCCGTGAGGGTTATCCATCTATTGAACGCTATTCTGGATTATTACTAATTTTGGCTATTCTGTACTTACTAGTAATGAGCGATTCTCCCTGTTTACTTTCTCTGATTTGCAATTTTTCTGCCTTACATTCTCCGGCCAAGATAAACATTTTGGTGAGTATAGAAAGCATACAGTATGCTTTTCGGCTCAGCAATTTTGAATTTGTACGGGACGCTGATATGTACCGGTAGTAGAAATATCTCAGAAAACTTTAAGATAACACTGAAAAGTACAAATAGAACCATGTGCAATTAGAAACTTTATATTAATAATCACATTTTTACCCAAACTAAAGCAAGTTAGGAAGAGATTGACTTTGATATTCAAGGTAATAGACAAGCGTATAGTTAAAAATAATGGAGAAATGGTTATATGGTTGTAACGTATCTCCTTCGTTTAGGATTAGTTCCTAGACTTTAGGAGGTTGTTTACGACTACCTATTTTTCAGTGATGTATTTAATATTGTAATATTCATTTGATGTAATATAGAGTGAACGTGAGAGATAGTCTCCTCTTTGTTTGAGTGCAGTCTCACAGGTGCCATACACACCTGTGAGCTGCAACTCCTTAATTTAATTCAAAGTGTGATTTTTATCTTGGTATCAGAGCTTAGGATAGAGATAGCCTCAATTTTTTTTTAAGGGACGTATCATTAGTTACATTTCTGTAGTGGTAGGAGTACATGTAAATGTGTCTGTGTGATCAGGTGGAACTGCAGTAACACCTGGAGTTAAGGGTCTCATATGACTTATCATCGCCGGAAAAAAGGTTGAGCAATTGGCGCTACTTTTTAAAAAAAAAGCGCGCCAATTGCCGCTTGTTTGGGGCTGAAAAGTGAACCAGGGAAATTATAACTCAATTGGCGCGGATCCGTGGCTCTTAAGCACGCCAATTTCTGTGGACATTGTGAATTTTTCCTTTTTGCAATTGACGCGGATTTTTAGCTATTCAGAGCGCCATAGAGGCAACCTCTTTCTCTCTGGAAATGTACAATTTTTTGTTGCAGATCAGGAGATTTCTGCTCGGTGGCAGCAGATTTGATTTGCCCGGTGGTGGCGAATTGGGGTTCCGTGATCGGACCTGCCCGGTGGTGGTGAATCAGAGCTCTGTGATATGCTTGGTGGAAGCAAATCTGTGTTTTTCCCGGTGGTGGCGTAGCACAGCTCCTTGATCTGTTCAGTAGAAGCAGATCACCCTTGCCCGGTGGTGGCGTGTTGGAGCTTGCTTGTTGATCTGTTCGATGGTAGCAGATCGGTTGCCCGGTGGTGGCACAGTGAAGTCTGTGATCTGCTCGGTGGCAGTAGATCAGAGTTGCCCGGTGGTGGCACAGTGAAGTTCCTAATCTGTTCATTGGCAGCAGATCAGACTTGCGCGCTGGTGGCCGATTGGAGTGTTCAGTTGGGTGAAAATGAACAACAGTTTGGAATCATACCTCCACGAGTCTCGCAAGCTCGATGGAACGAACTTCTCTAACTGGAAATTCAAAATGCAAACTTCGCTGGAGAGTGTGAATGCATAGTTGATCGTCTTGGGAAATGAGCAGAGAATTTGAACACTGACCGAAGAACAAGATTGGGATAAGAGAGAAACAAAGGCGAAAGTCATACTGAAGATGTCTATCAAAGACAACATTATCCCCCATATCAGAGATTGCAAGTCAGCCGCAGATACATGGAACACAATCAAGAATCTGTACGAGACACATAACACAAATCATGTTCTGGCACTCAAGGGAAAATTGTTTGCATTAAAGATGGATGAGAATGAATCCGTTGGTGGATTCATGGCTAGAGTCAAGGATCTGAGAGACAAATTGGGAGCCATTGGAGAGAAGGTATCGGACTCAGATCTGGTCACACTCACATTGAACAAAATGACAGATGAATATCAGACATTCATCTCTCGGCTGTCAGTAAAGGAGAAAGCCCCTTCATTTGATGATCTGACAGTGATTCTGCTACAGGAGGAGGAGCGATGACAGAATCTAAAGACTAAGGGCAATGATCTTGCTCTGATGGCAAAGAGGCGTCAGTACAGAGGAAATCAACACCAGCACCAGCATCACCACCAGCAACCGCAGCAGCAGCAGCAGAAGGGGGCCAGCTCTTTTCAAAATTGACCATTCAGAGGTATGACTGATAATTATGTTAAGAGATGTTTTTAATGTGGGAAGCCTAGCCACCAGATTAAAGAATGCTATAAGAGGCAGGCGGATGAAAGAAAACGCAAACAGAGGAAACGTCAGGGGTGTTTTGCTAGAGAAGAGGATGACCACAGCCATGATCTTCGATTATTCACAGTCGACTGTGCACTTTCAGCATCAAAAGGAGATGAGGATAATATATGGTATGTCGATTCTAGCGCATCCTCGCATATGACCAGTAAGAAAGATTGTTTTGAGTTTCTTGAAGACTCTGCATGTGGATCAAAAATTTACGTAGGAGATGACAGTGGGTATGAGATCAAAGGTTGGGGGGATATTCCTGTGAAGCTACCTAGTGGCGACATCAAACATCTCAAAAATGTTTTATATGTTCCAGGAATTAAAAATAATTTGATCTCTGTCTCTATGATAACAGACCAGGACATGCAGGTGCAATTCTTCAAGAATGGATGTGTCATTCAGGATAGCGAATTGGAGACAGTTGTAACAGGAGTACGTATGGGGAATTTGTACAGACTGGATGCAAGGAGAATGCCACGACAAGCGATGGTTGCAGAAACATCAACAGCTGAAAATCTCTGGCATCAAAGATTTGGACATCTCAATTTACAAGATCTCATCTTACTCAAAAAGAAAGGTATGGTCGATGGTCTTCCTGTTTTACATAATATCAAACTGGAATGTGATGGATGTGCATTAGGGAAGATGCATAGAGATGAATTCCCTTTGCATGTTAACAAAAGAGAAAGACACATCCTAGAACTAGTGCCTACAGATATTTGTGGACCTATGCAGACTAGGTCTTTAGGAGGTGCATACTACTTTCTACTGTTTACAGATGACTGCACTAGGTTCTCTTGGGTATATTTTTGAAGCAAAAAGAGTCAAGCTTTCCAATACTTTAAAGAATTCAAATCTATGATAGAGAACTAAACAGGAAAGAAGATAAAGATTCTCCACTCGGATCAAGGGGGAGAATACAGGTTAGGTGAGTTCATGAACTTCTGCAAGCAGCATGGGATTATACAGCAATTCACAGTGCCACACACTCCCAGCAGAATGGAGTAGCAGAACGCAAGAACATGACCCTTGTGGAGTGCACCAGAAGTATGCTTCAAGGTAAAGGTATATCAAATGGTCATTGGGCAGAAGCCATTAATACTGCTGTTTATTTAAAGAATAGGAGTCCTACTAAATGTCTAGGCTTCAAAACCCCCTTTAAAGCATTGTTTGGACTCAAACCAGCAGTCGGTCATTTAAGAATATTCATGTCTAAAGCTTTTTCTCATATACCAAAAGTAGATAGGAAAAAGCTAGACCTCAAAGCCTTGAAATGTATATTTGTAGGATATGGCATAGAGTATAAGGCATACAAGTTATATAATCCTATGACTCATAATGTGTTTGCAGGCAGAGATGTCACCTTTCATGAACAGACAGAAGATGGAAAGGAAGACTCTAACAATGACAGCCACATTCCATTCCTGATAGAGATGAACAGTGACAAAGATGAAGAGCAGGAGCAGGAGCTGAAACAGGAAGAAGTAGCAGCAGATAGTGTAAAAAATGATGATGCAGGCCCGGAAAGTGTTGAAACAGATAGAGTTGAGGCAAGTCCTCTACCTAGAAGATCAAGTAGGAAGACTAGACTACCTGAAAGATTGAAAGGCTAGGCTTTAATGTCCAAAATTTTAAACATTGTAGAACCTTCAAATTATGAAGAAGCAAGTAAATCAGATGAATGGAGGGCTAAAATGCATGAGGAAATTGAATCAATATATAGAAATCATACATGGGATTTAGTTGAGTTACCTGAAGGAAAAACCCCTATAGGCTGTAAGTGGTTGTATAAACCTAAGATAAATGCAGATGGGAGTGTAGAAAAATACAAAGCTAGACTGGTAACAAAGGGTTATTCACAGCAAGAAGGCATAGATTTCGATGACACCTTTGCCCCTGTACCTAAACTAAATACAATTAGAATGCTAATCTCTCTAGCAACAAAACATAAATGGAAGCTACACCAGCTAGATGTTAAGTCTGCATTTCTGAATGGAGAACTAAAGGAAGAAATTTATTTAGTACAACCTCCTGGTTTTGTGAAAAAGGGGTAGGAGCATTTACTGTGTAAATTGCATAAGGCACTTTATGGTTTGAAACAAGCACCCAGGTCACGGTATGAGAAAATTGATTCATTTTTTATACAACATGGTTTTCATAGGAGCCTCAACGACCCAAACCTGTATACCAAGATAAAGAAACAGAGGCAAATAATTTTGATTTCTTTGTATGTGGATGACATGATTATAACAGGAAATGCAAATAATTTGATCAAATAAATCAAGCAGCGAATGTCACAGGTATTTGAAATGAAAGACCTTGGATATCTTCATTATTGCCTAGGTTTGGAGGTGTGGAAAGTTTCTGGTCAAACTTTTCTTACTCAAGGAAAGTATGCCAGAACCCTGTTGGAAAGATTCAGAATGGAACAGTGTAAAACAACAGTAACACCATTGCAGCAAAATATGAAGTTAAGCAGTGATGATGGCACAAAACATGTGGATGCCACTTTGTATAGACATCTAGTGGGAAGTTTCATATATCTCACGACAACTAGACCTGATCTGGCATATTCCGTTAGTGTGCTGAGTCAGTTTATGTCCAGACCACTTGAAAGTCACTCGATTGCAGCAAAATGTGTGTTGATATACCTTAATGGTACTTGTAATTATGGTATTTTATACACTGACATTTCTAATGTTACTTTAGCAGGTTATTCAGATTCAGATTGGGTAGGCAACCTGGATGATTGTAGATCCATCACAGGATATGCATTTAGTATTGGATCCGGGGTTATCTCGTGGAGTAGCAAAAAGAAAAGTAATGTAGCATTATCATCATGTGAAGCTGAGTACTAGGCGTTGTGTGCAGCAACATGCGAAGCCATCTGGTTGAGGAGATTGCTTAGCGATGCAGGCGAAAGTCAAAAAGAAGCAACCAACATCAAATTTGACAACCAGAGCACAATAAAGCTTGCATACAATCCAGTTTTCCATAAAAATACTAAAAATATTGACACTCAGTTTCATTTTGTTCGAGAAAACATACAGTCAAAACAATATGTGTGGAGTATTGTAACACTTGTGATAATTTAACTGATATTTTTACTAAGCCTCTAGGGCGAGTAAAGTTTGAGTTATTTAGAGGGATGTTAGGAGTGCAAAATAACCCTTTCTCCATTAAGGGGGGGAGCTAAAAATAATGGAGAAATGGTTACATGGTCGTAACGTATCTCCTTAGTTTAGGATTAGTTCGTAGACTTTAGGAGGTTGTTTACAACTACCTATTTTTTAGTGATGTATTTAATATTGTAATATTCATTTGATGAAATGTAAAGTGAACGTGAGAGAGAGTCTCCTCTTTGTTTGAGTATAGTCTCCTAGGTGTCGTACACACCTGTGAGCTGCAACTCCTTCATTTAATTCAAAGTGTGATTTTTATCTCGTATATCTATTGTACTTGTAGTTTAACTTTATTAAGTAAATTGTGTCACTCATCATACAACTTTTTCTCATCATACAAAGGAAAAAGTTATCAATATCTCAAGATGTTATGAGGAATTTCAACGTCAAGTTTTGGTCCTCCACTTTTGAACAAGACGACACTGATTTCCAATGGAAGCTGAGCGATTCTGAAGTGAACATGGCATGATTTCCACTTTTTTTTACCATGATCTCTAAGAAAAATTTTCTTTCTTAGAAAAACTTTTAAACATGGAAATTGTGTACTAATATATCCACAATTTGGAGACCAGAAGCTACTGGGAATTTATCAATAATTATATCTTTGATCGTAAAAAGATCCTTTCCAAGGGCCAAAGAATTATGGCCCGCCTGTTGTTCTGCTTTCTATACTTGCCCCCTCTGAAATAGCAAAGCCATCATTCCAGCCCTCAATTTCTCTAGCTATGGCTCTGCATAAAATTACAACATTATCCAACACATCCCACTGGTGCCCAAAAACAAATGACAATCAGTCATGACCGTGGATGATGTCATGACCGTTGATGAAGGCCCTTCTTAGCAATCCCGTGATTGAGATCTTCACTACAAATATCTATTCTATTGCAACCGGTTCATTAAACTTAATGAGGGTGGCGGCAACCTCCACTATACAAAAGTCAATTTTATTGAAAGAATCTCATAAGAAGGGGATTTCCACTGCCCTTCTTAAGTTTACTAAATTAAATGCAATAGGTATAAGTAGTAAAAATCTGAATCACGGGATTCCTATTCTGGCAATGGCCTCGATAGAGGACTTGTTAAAATAAGATAATTACTCTTGAGTTGGGTAAACATAGAGAGTCAGTTAATTGAGTGATTGAGTATTTGAGTGTTCATGCAAGTGGAGTGATAGATGACTTTTAGTGTGTGGTTGCATGTGGTTACATGTAAGGCAAGTAGCTAGTTGGGAAAGGATAAATACCCTTCACGGGGTTCATTGTAAGCATCATGTTTTGTGTGATCAATAGAAAAGCAGTAACTCGTGTTTTATGTGTGAATTCATCCTTTGTCTCCTCAGCCTTTCCAATAAGACCATGACAAGTTTCTTATTAGAATCTATTAGATGTGTTGGTTGATGTTATAATTCTATGCCTATTAAGTGAAATTGAGAGTTGGGATGATCTACAGAGGCAAGTACATGAAGCACAACATTAGGCGCAACATAATTCTTTGGCTCTTGAAAAGTGTCTTTTGTTGATCAAAGATATAATTATTATTGAAGGCCCAATAGCTTATGGTCTTCGATTGGTGGATATATTAGAGTACATTGTTGCTACTTTCAAACGTTTTTCTTAGATCCACCGCATAGAGTTCATGGGAAAAGAAAGAACCAAAGCATTAGAGGATGTTAGTATGAGAATCAGGCAGTTTGGATTGGAAACCAGTGTCTGCAAGATGGCTTGATGTCTGCATAACATAAAGAAGCATTTCTATCTATTTCTATCTTGTTATTCTTGGGTTATTTCTAGTATCATAATATTTCTGGTTAAGATATACAACAAGTGGTATTAGAGCTACAACAAGTGGTATCAGAGCACTTTCTTGGGCACAAAAGTAAAATCTCCACTTTTGTAATATTTCTCAGAATCCTTATTATGACTTGTTTTTAGAAATCCTAATCCAGGCACTAGAATTCCAGATCTGCGCTGCTACTCTCCCGCCGTCACCCAAAATTTCTGAAAAGAGAGCTGATTTTAAATCAACGATATCTCCCTCATCCGGACCCCGATTCGACTGATTTTTTTTTTGAAATTGGGTATTTTTTCACAAAGATTCCAGATCTACAATTATATTTTGTAGAGCTTGCACCAGGATTTCAATATCTGTGTCGAAAACTCGCTGCACTGAAAAATTATCTGCGACCCCACTGATTTTTAAATCAGCGATATCTCCTTCATGCGGACTCCGATTTGACCGATTTTTTTTTGAAATCAACTATTTTTTCACAAAGAATACAGATACGTAATCAGATTTTACAGATGTTGAACCAAAACGTACAGATCTGATCTGCAAACTCGCCGCCCTTGAAACCCTGCAAAAAGAAAAAAAAATCTCCACTTTTGTGCCCAAGAAAGTGCTCTGATACCACTTGTTGTAGCTCTGATACCACTTGTTGTAGCTCTGAAAACACTTGTTGTAGATCTAACGCAAAATATTATGATAATAGAAATAACCCAAGAATAACAAGATCTGAATAAATAGAAATGATTCTTTATTATCAAACCCTTAAGGTAGGGCAACACCATACATTCACTCCTTAAGGAAGGAGAATACTCCACAAGCCATATGCCTGTTCATACAAGACTATTTCTCTTCATGTCCCTCCATGTGGAGTCTCTAGCCTCTATATAGGCCTCATACATACAATACCATGCATCATTACCATGGTTTCCTCATACCATCAACTAATACCATGGGCCCCTTACATTATTATTAACTACTTGTGGTCCCTTACATGACATGGGTTAACCACCTTATTTATTACTATGGCCCATCCCATTATTACATTATTACCTTGGGTACCTCCCTCGGTACCCCATATTACCCCCCTAGGTATATAACAAATGGATTCAAAATTGGAGGACTTGAGGACACACTAGCATAGTAAAGGCTAGGAGATCAAACTTTTTATTTGGTAATTTTGTCAGGAAAGTGATGCCCTAGATGGCCCAACTTGGCTAGAGCTAGAAGAGAAAGGGAGAGGTGGAGAAAAAATGATCTTTGAATGATCACCTATTGGTGGCCATATGTCTAATCCCTTGGGGAGAATGGAGTCTAGGAGAATGATGAGAAAGGAACTTGCATTTTAGTTAAGGAGGCCTTAAGGGGTACTTCACTTGGCCTTCATTAAAAGAAGAAGATAAATTCACTTGTGGAATTATTAGTTTCTATAGAATTTATGGTGGCAATAACACATCACATTCCATTTATAAAATTAGAAAATTGGTTTTAAATTTCCTCTTCTAATTATCACATGATTCCAAGTGCACCTGATTTTGATGAGAGTTCAAGGTAGTCTTGCTGAAATATCTACCTAGATGTCCACCTTAACCAATGCACTAATGTCCTCACCCCTGATTGAGTATGGATAAGACCTTTTCATTAGAATATAGAAATATGGACTTTCACTCCTGTTTTAGAGGATAGTTTGGAGATTTCCATGAAACTATCTTCGAGCAAAGGTGAGTATGATACTATTCTATGTATTATGCAATTGTTGTTTAAAAGAAAACACAATTGCAATAAAGTCTTTAGGTGCCAATATATGCCTAGTCAAGGTTTGAACATGTGAAATTTATAGGTGCCCATATATACCATTTCCATGGAAAAATGTAATTAAATTATGTGGTTGACCTTTATAGAAGTGGATTAACAAAACACCAAATCACTAGCCATTCTACACTAGAAGAGTTGTTTTAAAAGATACTAGAATGAGATTTAATCCAATTATCTATGCAAGCATTACACGCCAATTTTTATCTAGTCTCTCTAAGTGCTAAAAGAGTTGTTTTAAAAAGATACTAGAATGAGATTTAGTCCAATTATCTATGCAAGCATTACACACCAATTTTTATCTAGTCTCTCTAAGTGCTAAAACATGTTGAATAACTACATCAAAGCTAAGCTAGAATTGAACATTACCTAACTATGAAGAACTTGTTGCTTGCCACTATAGAATCCAACCCCTTTATGTCATAAGACCATTTAATATAACCTCCATAAATGAAATCACACTTAAAATATAAAAATAAATCACGAAAATTGAACCTTGCGTTACAATTTAAACTCCAAAGTTAAGCTCTTGATTCCCGCTATGAGATTCCACATTAAATATAAATATAAATCATCACATTTTATTAAAATAAATAATCATGAAATATTAATAATAGACAATAATATTGACCAGATAATCAATCAAAAGGATTGGGTTGCCACAAACGTCCAAGATCCTTAATTCGCTGAAGCCAACAAAGATGCGACAAAATATGAGAAAAACTCATCTGAGTCCAGCGGCCCACTAGCACTGCTTAATAATAAGTGACAGCTGGTTCTAGTAATAATTGCTTCTTCATGCGCACCCTGCTGGTGCATTAATCTGATTAACTTCGGAGAGATTGTTTTCAAAACCCTGAATTATGTTTTCAAAATATTGGCCTGTCGTTTTTGTGAGCTTTTCAAGCCTGCTACAGAAGTGATCAAAATCGTGCAACGCCGTTTTCCCAGTCAAACTATCAGCGTCAGCTTTAAGGGCGCTTTCTATATGGTCTTGCAACTCTTGTTCAACGCAATGATGAAGTCGTTCTAAACTACTTTCAGCTTCACCTTGCAGGAATTCGAAAAGTTTTTGTTTTTTGCGAACAATATCAGCTTCCTGGTCATCATCGCTGGATGTCGGGGTTAAATAATAGCCATATGCATATGTCCATTTAAGCATGTGCCTGCATTCTACTATTTGCAACCATGCATCTACCACACATTTGAAATTTGTTAAACCAGATCGACTCATTCTCGTCAATTTACACTCATTCAATCTTTTAATCTCTACCTCTCGCACAGCCTGCAGATTAGATAACGCCTTTTCCTCTGACTTTTCATTGGCCTTCCATCTTTCAATATAAAATATCAACCTATCTGAAGAAGATGTTTTAGCTGCAAACCTTTTCCAAGAATCGACTGAGGCCGAATTCCTGGATTGATTCCCTGCATTGCAGGGACCATGTTTAAACCAATCACTGAGGCATAACAAATAGAATTGAAATTCACACGGGGACCTACATGTCATGTGCATACATCCTTGATTTTTCTCTATTGGTCGACCACACTTTGGACACGGCTTGGAATTACAAAATATCCAGTACGTATTGAGTGAATCACCATTATTAATTTGATCAATCCATTTTTTGACTGTGTCGCATCCTATTGGACGATGAGACTCCTCTAAACAATTCCAGCAAAATTTATGTGAACAATTGCAGACAACCTCCTTATGAGTTACATTAGAATAGGCAGAGTCAACCTCCACACAGTACGCACAGCCTGGCGCTGGACACCATTTAACCCTGCTATTTTGTTCAACATATGACCTCACAAGATAGGTTCTATATTTTCTCAAATCTTCCTCAGATAACCCCAGAGAAAAAACCATGTCTTCACTCACAATGGCACGGCATCGTGGACATCGTAGGTTGAGGAATCCTGCACCATCATGATTTATTGATGTGTGAACAAAAGTTCGCCAACAATCTTGGGAAAATAAATGGTCGCAGTACTTGAGTGACTTCATGTCTCTGATCTTGAAATCATAGAAACATATCGGACAGGTAGTTAACTCCATTTTTTCTTCTTTGGTCTCATGTTTATTGTCCGGCTGCAACAATAGGCCCACACCATTTCTTACTTTCGATTGGGATTCTATTAATGCCAACGATCAATGGTTTGCAGATGAGGAGAAAGTAGGAAATGGTGTGGGCCTATTGTTGCAGCCGAACAATAAACATGAGACCAAAGAAGAAAAAATGGAGTTAACTACTTGTCCGATATGTTTCTATGATTTCAAGATCAGAGACATGAAGTCACTCAAGTACTGCGACCATTTATTTTGCCAAGATTGTTGGCGAACTTTTATTCACACATCAATAAATCATGGTGGTGCAGGATGCCTCAACCTATGATGTCCACGATGCTGTGCCATTGTGAGTGAAGACATGGTTTTTTCTCTGGGGTTATCTGAGGAAGATTTGAACAAATATAGAACCTATCTTGTGAGGTCATATGTTGAACAAAACAGCAGGGTTAAATGGTGTCCAGCGCCAGACTGTGCGTACTGTGTGGAGGTTGACTCTGCCTATTCTAATGTAACTCATAAGGAGGTTGTCTACAATTGTTCACATAAATTTTGCTGGAATTGTTTAGAGGAGTCTCATTGTCCAATACGCTGCGACACAGTCAAAAAATGGATTGATCAAATTAATAATGGTGATTCACTCAATACGTACTGGATATTTTGTAATTCCAAGCCGTGTCCAAAATGTGGTCGACCAATACAGAAAAATCAATGGTGTGTGCACATGACATGTAGGTCCCCGTGTGAATTTCAATTCTGTTGGTTATGCCTTGGTGATTGGTTTAAACATGGTCCCTGCAATGCAGGGAATCAATCCAGGAATTCGGCCTCAGTCGATTCTTGGAAAAGGTTTGCAGCTAAAACATCTTCTTCAGATAGGTTGGTATTTTATATTGAAAGATGGAAGGAAAATGAAAAGTCAGAGGAAAAGGCGTTATCTGATCTGCAGGCTGTGCGAGAGGTAGAGATTAAAAGATTGAATGAGTGCAAACAAACGAGAATGAGTCGATCTGGTTTAACAAATTTCAAATGTGTGGTAGATGCATGGTTGCAGATAGTAGAATGCAGGCACATGCTTAAATGGACAAATGCATATGGCTATTATTTAACCCCGACATCCAGCGATGATGACCAGGAAGCTGATATTGTTCGCAAAAAACAAAAACTTTTCGAATTCCTGCAAGGTGAAGCTGAAAGTAGTTTAGAACGACTTCATCATTACGTTGAACAAGAGTTGCAAGACCATATAGAAAGCGCCCTTAAAGCTGACGCTGATAGTTTGACTGGGAAAAAGGCATTGCGGGATTTTGATCACTTCTGTAGCAGGCTTGAAAAGCTCACAAAAACGACGGGCCAAGATTTTCAAAACCTAATTCAGGGTTTTGAAAACAATCTCTCCGAAGTTAATCGGATTAATGCACCAGCAGGGTGCGCATGAAGAAGCAATTATTACTAGAACCAGCTGTCACTTATTATTAAGCAGTGCTAGTGGGCCACTGGACTCGGATGAGTTTTTCTCATATTTTGTCGTATCTTTGTTGGCTTCAGCGAATTAAGGATCTTGGACGTTTGTGGCAACCCAATCCTTTTGATTGATTATCTGGTCAATATTATTGTCTGTTATTAATATTTCATGATTATTTATTTTAATAAAATGTGATGATTTATATTTATATTTAATGTGGAATCTCATAGCGGGAATCAAGAGCTTAACTTTGGAGTTTAAATTGTAACGCAAGGTTCAATTTTCGTGATTTATTTTTATATTTTAAGTGTGATTTCATTTATGGAGGTTATATTAAATGGTCTTATGACATAAAGGGGTTGGATTCTATAGTGGCAAGCAACAAGTTCTTCATAGTTAGGTAATGTTCAATTCTAGCTTAGCTTTGATGTAGTTATTCAACATGTTTTAGCACTTAGAGAGACTAGATAAAAATTGGTGTGTAATGCTTGCATAGATAATTGGATTAAATCTCATTCTAGTATCTTTTTAAAACAACTCTTTTAGCACTTAGAGAGACTAGATAAAAATTGGTGTGTAATGCTTGCATAGATAATTGGATTAAATCTCATTCTAGTATCTTTTAAAACAACTCTTCTAGTGTAGAATGGCTAGTGATTTGGTGTTTTGTTAATCCACTTCTATAAAGGTCAACCACATAATTTAATTACATTTTTCCATGGAAATGGTATATATGGGCACCTAGAAATTTCACATGTTCAAACCTTGACTAGGCATATATTGGCACCTAAAGACTTTATTGCAATTGTGTTTTCTTTTAAACAACAATTGCATAATACATAGAATAGTATCATACTCACCTTTGCTCGAAGATAGTTTCATGGAAATCTCCAAACTATCCTCTAAAACAGGAGTGAAAGTCCATATTTCTATATTCTAATGAAAAGGTCTTATCCATACTCAATCAGGGGTGAGGACATTAGTGCATTGGTTAAGGTGGACGTCTAGGTAGATATTTCAGCAAGACTACCTTGAACTCTCATCAAAATCAGGTGCACTTGGAATCATGTGATAATTAGAAGAGGAAATTTAAAACCAATTTTCTAATTTTATAAATGGAATGCGATGTGTTATTGCCACCATAAATTCTATAGAAACTAATAATTCCACAAGTGAATTTATCTTCTTCTTTTCATGAAGGCCAAGTGAAGTACCCCTTAAGGCCTCCTTGACTAAAATACGAGTTCCTTTCTCATCATTCTCCTAGACTCCATTCTCCCCAAGGGATTAGGCATATGGCCACCAATAGGTGATCATTCAAAGGTCATTCTTTCTCCACCTCTCCCTTTCTCTTCTAGCTCTAGCCAAGTTGGGACACCTAGGGCATCACTTTCCTGACAAAATTACCAAATAAAAAGTTTGATCTCCTAGCCTTTACTATGCTAGTGTGTCCTCAAGTCCTCCAATTTTGAATCCATTTGTTATATACCTAGGGGGGGTAATATGGGGTACCGAGGGAGGTACCCAAGGTAATAATGTAATAATGGGATGGGCCATAGTAATAAATAAGGTGGTTAACCCATGTCATGTAAGGGACCACAAGTAGTTAATAATAATGTAAGGGGCCCATGGTATTAGTTGATGGTATGAGGAAACCATGGTAATGATGCATGGTATTGTATGTATGAGGCCTATATAGAGGCTAGAGACTCCACATGGAGAGACATGAAGAGAAATAGTCTTGTATGAACAGGCATATGGCTTGTGGAGTATTCTCCTTCCTTAAGGAGTGAATGTATGGTGTTGCCCTACCTTAAGGGTTTGATAATAAAGAATCATTTCTATTTATTCAGATCTTGTTATTCTTGGGTTATTTCTATTATCATAATATTTTGGGTTAGATCTACAACAAGTGGTATCAGAGCTACAACAAGTGGTATCAGAGCACTTTCTTGGGCACAAAAGTGGAGATTTTTTTTTCTTTTTGCAGGGTTTCAAGGGCGGCGAGTTTGCAGATCAGATCTGTACGTTTTGGTTCAACATCTGTAAAATCTGATTACGTATCTGTATTCTTTGTGAAAAAATAGTTGATTTCAAAAAAAAATCGGTCAAATCGGAGTCCGCATGAAGGAGATATCGCTGATTTAAAAATCAGTGGGGTCGCAAATAATTTTTCAGTGCAGCGAGTTTGTGGCGCAGATCTCGACATCCTGGTGCAAGATCTACAAAATATAATTGTATATCTGGAATCTTTGTGGAAAAATACCCAATTTCAAAAAAAAAATCAGTCGAATCGGGGTCCGGATGAGGGAGATATCGTTGATTTAAAATCAGCTCTCTTTTCAGAAATTTTGGGTGACGGCGGGAGAGTAGCAGCGCAGATCTGGAATTCTAGTGCCTGGTTTAGGATTTCTAAAAATAGGTCATAATAAGGATTCTGAGCAATATTAGAAAAGTGGAGATTTTACTTTTGTGCCCAAGAAAGTACTCTGATACCACTTGTTGTATATCTTAACCAGAAATATTATGATACTAGAAATAACCCAAGAATAACAAGATAGAAATAGATAGAAATGCTTCTTTATTATCAAACCCTTAAGGTAGGGCAACACCATACATTCACTCCTTAAGGAAGGAGAATACTCCACAAGCCATATGCTTGTTCATACAAGAATACTTACTCTTCATATCTTCTCCATGTGGAGTCTCTAGCCTCTATATAGGCCTCATACATACAATACCATGCATCAATTACCATGGTTTACTCATACCATCAACTAATACCATGGGCCCATTACATTATTATTAACTAGTTGTGGTCCCTTACATGACATGGGTTAACCACCTTATTTATTACTATGGCCCATCCCATTATTACATTATTACCTTGGGTACCTCCCTCAGTACCCCATATTACCCCCCCTAGGTATATAACACCATTCCAATGGTTGAATTGTGAGATAACTCAACCCCTAGCTCTGAGATCAAACTTTTCCCTAGTACTCTAGTCTAGCACCTCATAATATCAATTTGACACCTATAATTAAAATTTATTGCTTTGATCCTTTCCCCTTCCTTGTTTGGGTTAAGAACAACATTGGTTGCTAGATTTCCTCTCCTTAACCTAGTTTGGGCCCACTTGGCCCTGTGTGGTCCATTACCATTGAAAATTCAGGTCTTCAAGAACCACTAGGATACCAAGTTCAATAAGGATTTTATGGATTGGGAAACTCCTTTACAATTCATATGCCCTCAACCTAGCCCTTAAATCCTCACCTCATTTCTCCTAGAAATCATTGTATAGTTTCTTAAAGAGAAAGAAAGCTCCATTCTTTACATTCGTTTAGGAAATGGATTAGTGAGTTCACTTCACATCCATTTTTTTATTCATCCCTCACAAATGACTTTCCATATACTGGGTTTCCTCCCATCGGTGAAAATTCATAAAGAGTAGGGAGTCTTAGATGAGGTAACAATGGGTTAAGTCTCCATTGTTGCACTTGATCTAGTAGTTGTCCCTTAAGGAGTCCCTTTTAGGCCCCTTTCTAGTTTAATGTTATTGGCAACTCCGTTAGAAGAACGAAGCCCTAGTTCTTCATTGAACTTCAAAGTCAATTCTTGTAGGGTGAAGCAAGCATTTGTTCAGGAAATTTCATTCACCCTAGCGACTCCCATGTCATTATGGACCCAACAACATGTTGACCACATATATTCCTGCCATAGATATGATAGGGATCCCAAGACATCATTCATTGAAATCCATGAAGAATATGCCTATGTTTGATGGGGATCCACATTTCTTAGCCAACCATGTGGTAAGGTTCATAAGGTACCTTTAAAAGAAAAATATAACTCAATATTGTGACCAAATGGAATTGTTTGTCCTATCCATTTCCCCAAGTACCGATCCTCTTGACTAATGTAAACCTAAAATCATTCCTTCTCTTCTGATATTGACTACGCACTTCTTGTTGCATGAAGGGTCGAGTTTCCAATCTCATGAATACATATCCCAAATGTTAGATATGGCCCTTCTAGAGGAGGAAGTTATTCAATATTGTTTTATTCTTGAGCAAGAGTCTCTTATTGATGCATACTTTTATGATGGTGGCAAAGGACTCATGAATTGGAAAGCATGTCCTCTAAGGATAATGAGGAAGATCTCAACCGTGAGAGCCCTCGGACATTGCAAGAATGCATGATGGAATATGAAAAGTCTTGCAGGATACTGAGAAAACATATAACTCCCAAGAGATTTTCTCCCACTATTGTGAGCAATCAGAAAGCCTACATGACACGAAGAGTGAATTTAAGGAGATTCCTATTGATGACCTTCTTCTTAAGGCATTTTATCAAAAATCATGTAGTAAATACTTTGGAGATCATTCTTCAAGAATGGGTGAAGGAGAAAAATTCCTCCCTATCTAAAGAAGAGAATGAATTTCATCCTAACCAACACCAAATGTATAGTGAAGAGTCTAAGGATTCTGAGGAAGATCATGATAGTTGAATAAACAAAGAATCTACAAGTTAATTTTGGGTCACTGATTGGGCAATTGGGTATGATTATAGAAATGAAGACCCCATGTTGTCTCAAGTCCATAAGAATGAGCTCAAGGAAGAATAAAATGCTTCGCCCCTTCTGAACAACAATGTTGGTCCTTATGAAGCCTTTCGTAGTGGCTAGAAAGGTCTCTTCTTTACGTTCCAAGATGATCCAATCAAAGAAATGCCTTCCAAGATTGTGGGAAATTATGATGAATCTAATATAGAAGAAATTTAGGAAGATTCTTCCCTATTTCATGCCATATATAAAGGGTTATTCTTCATGTTTTAGCATTCCTTCCCTTCACTAGAGATATGTTTGCGATGATGTTCATTCCCCTAGTCTTGATGAAGAGATTTTCTCCCCTATGAAGGACCGAGAATCATGGTTTTTCCCCAAATACTATGATGGGTCCACTTCTTGTTTTCCCAATGAAAAAAATAGTATGATCATAAACATGTCTGAGTCTTTCACTTCTTCTTACCTTAAGGATGATAGGCCCAAGATAGTTCTTCATCAAAGTTTCATATACTTGGTCATTTACATTTCCATCTCCTACTTGGAGGATCAAATCAAATCCTCTCGACTGGTGTCTTTTCCTTACTCCAAGGTTCCTTTCTATGGCATGTGTGTCTCTTATTTCCCTACCTCCCTCCCGTGCAACCCCTCATATCATTTTTCCCATTTTAATTGCCAACGCACAAAAAAAATCATAGAAGCTTGCATTTTTGTATTGATCAATTGACATGTTGGTTGTGTTGGGTCTATAAGTGTACCTAGAACTTGACATTGTATGTTATTCATGTTAGAGTAAGATGCATCACATGGTGATTTTTCATTAGAACTAACATCATATGATATTTCTCATGATATATTAGACGTATCTAAATTATAATTTGCATATTTTACTTTTCTATTGATTTTACGGCCTAACATTAAGCATGTGCGATCATCAGACGTCGCAAAAGCATGTTGCCCCATGTTTTTCATCTATTATATGTGCATTTAACAAGCCTATGATAAACAAGATTGTTGTAGTTATCATGACCTCCCATTAGAGTATCTTCATCCACTTGTTCGAGATATCACGTCCCAGTTGAAGCCAGATGTTACCCTCCACTTTGTGGGTGACATCCCTAGGAGAAAAAAATTCTCCAAGATGGTCCTCACCCGGCAGCCAAAAGCCCCTTGCAATGATTAACTAGCTTGTTGTTCCATTTTCTTTGCCACCTGTTCCAGTCATGTGGTCCCTCATGCATCTGTCATGATAGTATGTTTGAAGGTGGGCCTCCCAAACCTAATATATGCCTTGTCATTTAGTAATTGAGTAATGCATTTTTCTTATCATGGACACTTCGTGGCATGGATTAATGGGGGGGTTCAATGGAAAGAATGGGATAAGTATGTTCTCTTGTCCCATAGACCTTGTTTGTATACTAACCCTGGATTCTAGTCCTGTGGGATCTCTTTTACTGACCATTTGGCTTTAGGGATGGTATTTCATGGGAAACCTTGATTTTGGTTGCATGGTCTCACTCCCTCATCCACATATATTCCCCCCTTTCCACTCATTATAACCCCATTTATCATTTGTCCCACCTAGGTCCACATTTCTCCATTAGGTACACATAGGGCTAGCTCTCCCCTTCCCTTGCCTACACCTTGGGTCAGGCCTGGAATGATGCCCCAGAGGTTGACGTAGCTAAAAATAAAAGTAGAAGAATAATTAGCCACATTCAACAGGAAAATGTACCACAAAATGCTAAAGATGGTCCGAAGAAACACATTTAGCATGTGGGAAAATTCCAATACATGAGCTCTACCCCATCATCATGACCATCGCCCTAGTTCCTATAGGTTCTATGAGCCTCCTTCATCATATGGGAACCCATGATTGTCCCAACACTTGGTGGGAAATGAACCGCCCTACCTAAAAAGGGGTTATCCACTACTATATCTCACACATCATGCTCTTACCCCATAAGCCTTGTCTAGTTAATTGAAGAAAAAACATAAAAAGGAAAAAGGCATGTAAAGAAGGGTGGAAAAATCGAGGTTGGGGCATCTCATGTACCACGATTTCTCCGTCCTATACATTATATAACCAAGTTTGGGATTCCTTTATACTATCTACCCTTGTACCCCAGAATGTGGCCCACACCTACCCCTTCTCATCCCCTACTGCATTCACCTCTGTATAACATACCACCACCTTTTTAAAGGATGTACCTTAGACTTATTACCCCATTTAAAAGTAGAAACTACCTAATGGGATACTTGGTTAACCCCATTTGGATTTTGGACACATTAGCACATGCCAAAGCCCATTATGGAAGGGCATACCATTATGAAGTCCCCATTTGTGGTACATAATTTTTAAGCTCTTTTACTTGATTTTCCTGATGACTTGTTGTATTGGAAGGCTAGGGGATGTATTGGATCTTATGCAGGATTGCAGATGGTCTCCATATTGGGTTTGGTCTCCCTATACGAGGTCCTCACCCTCCATATGGATACATTAGCACATGTAGGGTGTGTTTCGAGAGCCATGGGCCACCACAACATTAAACAACACTCCATGGATTCCCAGAGATGTTCAGAGATTGCTCGAGATCCACATATTGGACGAGGAAGATGCACCTAGTTCACCTTTGCCCAGCCAGCCCCACAGATGTACCATGCACTTGGCAGCTGACCTGGAACTCTAGGATGATGTGTAATCACCTACACTATCATATGAGCCCTTACATATGGTCTACATGCGTCTTTGACTTACTCGGGGACCCATGAGGTCACTTGTGTGTCCTCACGTCCATTGGGAGCACCACGGGTTTTTTATGTGGAGAACAAGGGAACAACCCCTTTTCTATTACTTATGTAAGTCCAAATCATCATTGTGGAACATATGGACTTCATCAAGCCTCTGAGAGAGCCCAACAACATGCATTATTGATGATTCAACCTCTTGGAAGGCTTATTATTTTATTTTTTGAGCTAATTTGGTGGACTTGTCACCAATCTATAATTATTTGCACATTATTTTAGTTGATGGGATAATGTAGGCTCAAATTAGGTAATTTTAAATCCTAATGAGTGTATAAATAGGAGAGACATTAATTCATTTGTATCATCACTTTGGATTGAATCATTCTTCTCTTTAGAAAGTTTCGCACTTTTTCCTAGGGTGATTAATTAGAGCATGGATGCATTTTGATGTTTGGATTGGAGTATTTCATCTTGGAGATTCTTTATTACATGTAAATATAAAAATTTAATGGTATTATTGTTTTACTTTTGTCATATGCATTGAATGGGATTTCTCTATATTAGGGCTAATTACTACATTGCATAATTGAAAAATTGTGGATTTTTTTCTATATAGAATCTCTCAATGTTTGGGCCATGTACGTGAATGAAATATCCTAAGGATAATTCCACCAGTGAATATAACTTGATAAGCCATCTCCTTTTGCAAATCAAAGTATAAAATCTTTGAGGTCTCTTCTTCTTGCCCTAAAGGCCAAGCGAAGCAGCCCTTAAGGCCTCCTTGACTGAAATGCGAGTTTCTTTCTCATGATTATCCTAGAATCCATTCTCACCAAGGGATTAGACATTATTCCACAAATAGGTTATCATTCAAATAATATATTTTCTCCATCTCTCCCTTTCTCTTCTAGTTCTAGCCAAGTTGGGTCACTTAGGGCATCACTTCCCAACAAAATATCCAAAAAAAAATTTGATCTTCTAGTTTCTGTTGCATTGATGTGTCTTCAAAGCATCCTCCAATTCTAATCCATTCTGACAGTAGAGTTGTGAGATAACCCAAGCCATAGCTTTGAGATCAAACTTTTCCCTAGTATTCCCTAGGCTAGCACCTCATAGGATCAATTTGACACTTTTAATTGGAAATTCTTACTTTGATCCCTTCCCTTTCCTTGTTTGGGTTAAGAACATCATTGGTTGTTATATTCCCTCTCCTTAACCTAGGTTGGGCCCACTTGGTCCCATGTGATCCCATACCTTTGAAAATTCAAGTCTTCAAGAACCACTTGGGATACCAAGTTCAATAAGTATTTTAGGGATTGCGAAACTCCTTTAAAAGTTATATCCCCTCAACCTAGCCCTTAAACCCTCACCTCCTTCTCCTAGAAAGCTTTGTACCTTTCTTAAAGAGAAAGCAAGCTCCATTCTTGACCTCCTTCTAGGAAAAGAATCATTAAGGTCACTTCACATCCAATTTTTTATTCATCCTTCGCAAGTGACTTTCCATATACTGGGTCTCCTTCGATCAGTGAAAATCTGTAAAGAGTAGAGAGCCTTAGCTAAGGTGAGAGTGGGTTAAGTCTCCATTGTTTCCTTTGATCTATTATTTTTCCCTTAAGGAATCCATTTTAAGCCCCATAGTATTTTTAGTGGTAACAAGAACCTATGGCTACAATGGAGTGGGCAAAAGAAAATAAATATAATTTTGTTTCTTATGTTAGTGCCATTTTGCCATGTAAGTTTAAGTCGGCTTGGGCTAGAAGATGTGACCCTTGGTGAAAATTGAGTCTACGAAAGAACATTATAAGTAAAAACAAAGTGAATATCATTCGGCATCATCAAGAGGGAGATCATGTTAAGGGAAATCAAGACAAAAAAGGTCCTAGCCCCTTAAGGAGATGAGATGGAGTGAAGGAGAAGGATGAATTATCTTTTCTCTTGTGTTATGGAACAAGTCAAGCAGAGAAAAGTTGGACGTATATTTTCTGGCATGGTTCTATGCATATTATTATGTTTTATCTTTGTGGACAAGATGAAGTATAATCGATAGCATTTAGGCTGAGGCCTTTGGTTTTGTGCACATTGAGGCCATGAGGCTAGTAGAAGGTGTTGAAGTGTAGAATGAGTATCCTCAAAGTAATTTATGGGACTTAATGGTTGTTTTTGGGAGTTTTACATAGATTTTGAGGTATGAAGTGGTCGTTGGGATTATGTCCATATTGAGGTAGCAATAGGAGCCATAATAAGGCAGAAAAGGCCTAAGTGAATAGTTTCATAGGGTTGAGTTTCATCATGGTTGAGCAGAGACTTTGATGAAGGTATGTGTTTGTGTTTCATGCTTGATTATTGTTGGGCTGGATAAGATTGAATTATGTCCTACAAGAAGGATTTGGATAGTACATTGGATGCCTAAGTACAATGACCCTTGGAGTAGCTAGGGGAATGCTAGAAGGAAAAGTATTGAATACTTAATGTTCAATAAGTTAGATGAGGAAAACCATTATTAGAAGGCAAATCGTTGTGAGCCCTAAGTATAGTGATTTATGTGGAAAATCATTGTTGTGAGGGCATATTGGTTGAATACCCTAAGTTTAGTAACTTTAAAACAATTGATTTCTTGTTAGAGGGTAGACTTGTCAAGGCCTATGTTCAGTGACCTTGGTGGAGCATTGTCATTGCAAGAATGAAGATTGAAGAGTTAATACATGCATTGAAATATGGAGGAGAAAATGACCTTATGAGAAACTATGGTATAATTATTGGAGAAACATTATTCTCTACAAGTATAGGTGGCAAAGGACCTATCAGACATTCAAGGCAAGTGGACTAGAGGGGATGGTGCAAGTGCTTATTCAACAAGTAAGTCAAGTTTGTTCTTGTTCTTGGGCATATTAATGATCATGTGTTGTTGAAATAAATTCCTAGTTTTCCTTGTATCAGGGGTAATTGTAAGGGTCGTGATCCTTGGTAAAATAGGCTTATGTTTGTTGTATTAAAGGTGTATTACAAGCAAGTTTTGGGTTGAAAAAATTATTGTGTACTTGGTTGATTCACAGTTGTACATTTTCTATTGTGAAAAGTGCTTGAAAGTTATGGTATTTCAGTGTGTTTATGATCGATTTTCAAACATACTTGATTCTAAAGTTCCAATAAAAAATCAACAATTTCAACTCCAACGACATCTAGCCCAAAGACATTTCCTACCAACCATTAGCCCTAGATATATTTGATGAACTTGGTCAACAAACAAACATGGGCTTCCCAATTTCAGATGCAATCCTTCAGAACCCAACTAGTACAACCTTTCCACTAAATGATTGGGGACAAAAAGAAGAAAGAGAGGTTGAATTGTACATAATACCATTTAAGATTTACTTGTTGTCTCATGTATATTTGGCCACTAAGAAGAAAATAGGTGGGTGACAAAACTTGCAATGAAACAATCACAATCACTATGAATAACTTGGAAAGAGGTACTATAGGATACTACATTGAATGACCAAAACCATATAGAAAATTGGACATTATAGCTAAACATATGATCGAAGAAAAAACAACTAAAGGTAAGTTGACCCCACAAAGAGTTGGATTTGCCCTTGGCTGATAGAGACTATCTAATCCAAGACCTAGTAGGCTACCAAAACCATCTGTAAGCAGTCTGTGAGCTCAGAAATAGTTACTTAAATCAAAATGATATCTATGGCATTTGGGAATCAAATCTACCCAGATACTACCTTCCCTCTATGAATATATTCCCTAAGATCATTCACCTCTGTTGTGAGAACTATGAGCCAACAAACAGGGCAGTTAAGAGTCCATCCGGGACTACCCTTTTTCATATTACTCCTGACTCTATAAATCAGATGCTGAACTTCAAACCAACCCACCTCTAGTTTCCTCTTACCATGAAGTTCTTGCTGGATGAAGGTCCCAAACTCTCTAGCTCAGAGATAACCAAAATTTCCCAAGTGTTTATGAGAGCAGATCGCAGCCTAAGGAGCCACCTCCTTTCCACTATGCATCTTTCACTGAAGTGGGTAGATATTGAGCATATTGATGAAACGATATTGGTTATGATGTCTATATTTACCCCAGGGTAGCCACCTGCTGTCAAATACAACTATGCCAAATTTATTACCAACAAGATACATGACCAATTGTTGAGGCTAGACATGGAGGGAATCTTTAAATATTCATCCTATATCTATCATCTATTCTTATATTACCAGCCAGATATCTTCCAATTCCCCATTAGAAAATTGGACCATAAAGGGGAAAGGAGGTCTATGATTTTTTGGACCCCAATCTTTCATGAAGTCCGGAAATCTCCCTACTCTTATTGTGAGTTTATTGATTTGTTTGTATACCCAATCTCTTCTCTCCTGATGAGAACTCCTCCTCCTAGACTAACACATGATATGAAAAGGATACTACAGCTCTCCAAAGACTATAAAATAGGTGACTGGTACTTTTACCAGAATCACACTATTTTGAGGATATATGGTTGTGAGCTATGCCCCTACAGGCTTCCCAGATATGTGCCAATGAGACTGTTTGCCTTGGAATATTTAAGGCAATTCATCAATTCAGATCTGAGTCACTTCCATAGCACAAAGAAAAAGGCCCGATTGAAACTTAGATACCAGTTAGGCCCCTTTGTTATGAACAATAAAGAGGGATGGAACGATGTTGATGAAATATTGGGTCAAACACTCAGACTCAAGAGAATCTTTTGGTGGGTACCCTATGACCCATATGGATTTATTAATGCAAGAAGGGTAAAATATAGGCTGGCACCCTATGAACATTGCAGCATCCCTGACATAGAAAAGTTTTCCAACGAAGATCAGTGGGTGGAGGGCACACTAGTTGAAGAGTTAACTGGGGAAGAGAAAATAGAAAAAACCATGAAAAATTTGGAAAAAACTCTTGACTTAGATTCTTTTGGGCGGGTGTCTTTCAAAATACCACAACAAACCGAGGAAAGCTCATCAACTGCTACAACTGCACAACAGGTTGCCCATGAAAGGTCTACACCAACAACAAGGACAACAAAGGGAAAGGAGTTGGTAGTTGTAGACCAAGAAGCAATGGAAGAACAACCAACTACCTCAAAATAACACAGTCAAGGGCAAGCCCCTTCACTACAGGCGCAAGCACCAAAAGTACCAGCACTACAAACTCCTCTTCCTAAGGAGAGAAGTAAGAAAAGAGACCGGGAACAGACCACACCTGCAAGTGGGTCAACAGAACAGCAAGAGGCCAAGAGGAAAAGGGTAGATCCTCCTGAAGACGACATTGTGGAAGACATCAGTGAAAGCACAAGAGGAGAGAGGGCCATCAGCCAACAAACTTCCGCTAGCTCTCACAGACAAGAAGGGGAGAGGTAGCATGGAATCGAAGTCTCCTCCTCAAGGTCACAAGCCAAGAAACAGCATAGACTAATGGCAGCCTATAACATCAAGGAGGAGAAAATGATCTTAAGTCATTTCAAGCCCAAGGTTCAGCAGCCACAGTCTGCAGCTTAGTACATAAGGACAAATCTAGAGGTCCTTTTCAAAGACATACACCCAATGGACCAAATAGAATTTCAAAAACAAACGGGTGAAATGGTTTATGCTACACTAGCAGACAAGGCAATGCTGGCCCACCAATTAAAAGAGTCACTGATTAATACATTTGCTCAATTGGATTTGGAGAAGATCTCTTCTCTAGCCAAAGAAAACCAAATAAAGACTCTGAAAGAAATAATTATTGAGTTGGGACATGATCCCAAGGATGCCAAGGGAATCAAAGCATTGATCAAAAAGAAGGAGGAAGATATTGCTGCCCTTAGAAAGCAATTGAAGCTGCCTGTCATCATGCATCCACAAATAACAGAATTAGCACAAGAGAAAGCAGAAGAGATTGTAATGGATTTATTGATGAGAATGAATCAAAGGCTAATGGAGACAGAGCAAGAGTTGGAGAAAGCATTGCAGGCTAAGCAGGGAGAGTCGACCTCCCAGCCACCCGAAACAACTCCAACAATTGTCTCTGCTCCCCCCACAGACACAGCAACAATCCTACCACTGAGCCAGCATCAACAGCAGGTACAGTAACTCCAGATGCTACAACAACAGCAACAACAGAGCCTGAGACTAGCATGAGGATGTAGTAAATGATGAAGGCAGTGAAAGAGCTAGAAGCTCAAATGTCAGAGCTCAAAGAGGCAAAAGAAAGACTAGCCACACTAGAAGTGAGCTATGACAAGTCAAAAATAACAGTAGCAGAGAAGACCAGAGAGGTGAAGGCCCTGGAGAACAAGGTGAAATCATTGGAAAAGGATCTCACCTTGCATAAACCTCTGGCAGACATCAAAATGATTTTGTGGACCAAGATTGGCTAGTCCATTACTGACCAATGGCTATCAATTCAGAAAATCTATGAACAAATTGAATTAATAGAAAGGGCACAAGAGAAAATTCAAAGGGTCAGGGCATCATTAGAAAATATGCCCGAGCAGGCCAATAGGCTCATCCATCTTTTGAATACCAATACTAAAGAACAGCTAGCATCTTTGGACATCTTGGATAGGACAAGCACCATTTTGACGGTAAATAAGGTGCTAACAATGAGAAATTTTATACAGACTTTAGAAAGGAAGTGTCAAGAGATGTTTACGGACATTAATGCCTTCACAAAGAAATTCACAAACTTGCAGTAGAAGGGTATCCTTCTGGACACAGGGCCTCCTTCTGGACAAAATTTATATGACAAATTGGAAAATTTGTTTTTTATAGAACATGAAATAAATCATCTTTTTGAAGTCAAGCCTAACTTTTACAGGTATACTGAGGCTGATGAAATACTTGTAAAAATACAAAGACATCAGTTTCCTACAAAACAGTGGTGGCAAAGTATGTTGGAAGTTTTGCCTAGGTAATGTGGATCTTTCTGCCTATGTACACTTGGCCAAATAGCAAGACACGTGGCAGATATGGAGGAAGGAGCTCAAGCGAGGATCAGGACACATTAAAGCTAAATCAGGAGCAGGTGAAAATATTGGAACATCAACGCATGAAAGCAAATTAAAGACACAACTATCAGCCGAATTCCTGGGTTAAAAAGTCTAAAATATCTTGTCAGTTAAAGCATCCAGCACAGCCACAATAACTCCTACCTTTATTTCTGCATTTATTTCTCCGACAGAGTAGGTGAATGAAGTTATTACTGCATATCTTATCCACAAAATATTTTGTAAACTCTCTTTTGTATAAATACCCCCCTAAGGAATGTATTCGGGGTTGGTGATTCTCCTCTTGGACTGCGCTATAACTATGATATTTATTAATACAAAGGTTATTGAAATGCATTGCTGCTGGACCTTCTGAATGTGGATTTGATGATTCTGGAATCTGCTACAGAATTCTTCTGTCTTTCTTTGGCTCAATAAGTTATTCTAAACTGTGTTTTTGTGTTTTCTATGTTTTCAAATTTCATATATGTTCCATTAATCTTAACAACAGGGAAAAATAATAGCCCAGAACTTGTTTAAATACACTCTGTGTTCAATCCCTGTTGTTATTTATGTTTTCTTCAGAACTAGCATAAACAAAAATTCTTAAATGCTTCTGTTTCCACTAATTCTTTCATTTTGAAAATTGCCAAGGAATTCTTCACTGCTCCTTGAAAATATTCATGCACCATCCCTCTGCCACCATGATAAAGGATCCTTGACTGCCCTTTACCCCCTGGCTTACATCCCATCAATCACTAGCTTTCAATATTGTTCCAAAACTGATTATCTTGCTTTGTAGTATTGCCCATCATCACAGAAACACACTCAACAGTCCATCTTCATAGACTCCATTGTCCAATGGAATAATCTCTTTCAGACTTGCATCCTAGCTCTGTTTAAAATCACCATCCAAACAAACCTAAAACAAACCTCTGCACATCATAGCTATAATAAAACTTCAAAAAACAAAGTTAAATTATAAAGAGAGAGCCCTCTTTGGATGCAATTTGGCTAGAAATTGCATTTAAAAGATTGGTTAGTGGTTACCTCAGCCTTATTCCCTTTTCTTACAAGTTTTGGGGAACAACCTGAGTGATAACACTACCAAGCCAGAAAAAGAGATAAAAAAGAAACTATTGTCTGGGGAGGCAATACCCATGCTCATAAATAATAGAGCATGTCCACATGTCAAGTACAAAAGTGGATCCAATATTCATATAAGTATAAAGGAACTGAAAATACATAATGGATCATCTAATCATAATCAAGAAAGTGCATGTCTGAATATCACATATAAAGAGTTGATCAATCATGCTAAAGTATGAAGCTAATCACTAAAGTCAAGAAAATGATCCAAATAGTACCAAGTGAGCATGATGGAATAAATGATACTACACTGTAACTCAGGTGCCAGCATATAAGATGTCGCTATAAGGAACTACAAAATATAATGTGGATGGTGTAAACTATCATAAACAGGGGCAACTGACAAGTGAACCAAGACATGCTAATGGAAACCTCAGGTCTTCACCGACCACCGTGGTACATTTCTACAGCAACATCTACAACATCTGCCCAAAATTGTAAAGGGAATCCTGCATGCAATCTCATGCACCTTACATGCTCCATGATTGTTCTATTCATCCTTTCTGACACACCATTTTCTTGTGGTGTTCTTGCAACTGTCTTCTCTCTGCGAATTCCATGCTATGAATGATACATATCAAACTCTTTGCTGCAATATTCACCTCCATTATATGATCTGAGACACTTCAATTTCCTTCCTGTCTCAATCTCAACCAAAGCTTTCCATTTCTTGAAAGTATCAAATACATCAGACTTATTCTTAATAAAATAAATCCAAGTTTTTCTAATTGCATCATCAATAAAAGTAAAATAATAATGAGAGCCACCAAGCGATGATACCTGAGTAGGTCCCCATACATCTGTATGCATAAGCTCTAATTTTTCACTCTTCTTTTATTTCCCAACTCTGAGAAATCTGACTCTCTTTTGCTTTCCATAAATGCAATTCTCACAGAAGTCCAAATCAACATTCTTCAAACCTGGAAACAAATTCCTTGAGTGAAGAATCTTCATCCCCTTTTCACTCCTGTGTCTGAGCCTATGATGCCATAATGATACATCTGCTCCTTTGGAAGTTAAAGCATTAACAGAGTTAGAAATACCATTGCATAAATACAATGTACCAACCTTTTTGCCTTTTTCTATTACCAGGGCTCCTTTGGTGACCTTCTAAGCTTTATCTGTGAAAGTTGTCACACAACCTTCACCACCTAATTGCCCGGTTGAAATCATATTTTTCTTCAGATCTGGAATATGCCTTACCTCCTTTAGTGGCCATTGGTTTCCATTCTGTTGTTTTACAATAACCTTACCCATTCCAACAATTTTACAAGGTTTATCATCACCCAAATGGACTTGTCCAAAATCTCCTTGAACATAGTCATGAAAATACTTCTTATCAGGCGTGGCATGGAATGAAGCCCCTGAATCCACCACCCAGGAATCAATAATATTTTTGAAAGAAAGAATCAAAGCATCTTTTAACATGTCACCTGTCACATTTGCTTCATGATTTTTTTTCTTGTTGTGCATCTCCTTGTTTTCCCTCCCGAGATCTACAGTCTTTCTTTAGGTGTCCTTTCTTCCCACATTTCCAGCACACTATCCCCAATCTGGACTTGGACCTGCCTTTCCTTGATTTACTGCGATATCATGAGCTCTTTCCTCTTTCCATTTTTCTTCCCCTAGACTCTCCACTCAAAGCATTACCCGATGTCTCACTAGAGCTTTTCCGTCACATTTCCTCACAAAGGATGGCACCGACAACATCATCAAACTTTAAAGTATTAGATCCAGAAACAGAGTTACTAATGGCCATCACTAAACCATTCCAACTTTCTGGCAATGACCACAAGAATAACATAGCTCTAACTTCATCATCAAATTTTACCCCTACAGAACATAACTGACTTGTAATAGTATTAAAATCATTTAAATGGTCTGCAACAGATCCACCTTCCGACATATTCATATTAAATAACCATTTCATAAGAAATACCTTGTTTAAGGCCAAGGGTTTTTCATATAGTTTCTCCAACGCCTTAATCAAACCCTCTATCGTTGTTTCCTTCGAAATGTTGAAGGTGACCGACGCTGCAAGGCACAGCTGTACTGTTCCGAGTGCCTTTTTATCGAGAAGGTTCCATTCTTCATCTATCATACCCATCGGCATCTTTTTTTTTCTGCCCAATTGTAGGTACAGATCTTTCTGATACAGATAATCTTCCATCTGCATCTTCCACAGCGAGAAGTTTTGGTCGTTAAATTTCTCGACCCTAAACTTACCATCTTCCTCCATTGCTCCCACTCAAACGAGGAACCCTTATTTCCTGCGAGTTTATGAGCCAAATAGACCTTTGGCTCTAATACCATTTGTTAGAAAATTATATATTACAGAGCAATGGAACACATAAAATATTGCAGAAATATAAACACAGAAAACGCATAAAACAAGAGAGACACAAATATACGTGGTTCACCCAGTTTGGGCTACATCCACCCCGAATAGCTAGTCCTCCTTTCTATTATCCATCAAAATGAAGAGACACAACCTACAATAGATTCGTTGTGATATCCTCTGTTTTCTCTCACAGTCTCACCTCTTTGTTTCTCGCTTGGAGAATACACATCTATTACACAGCCTCAAATATAATGCCCTCATACAAAGAGAGGGGGTTTCCTTCCAGGGAAAAAAACCCTAAACTAAACATAAGTTCTACCATCAGATCATTTGCCTAATGAACGGCCTAGATTGACTATTATATACTTTTACAAGGAAATTTTACATTTGATTTTAGCTTCGGGGGTGTTGCCCCCGAAACCCCCGACGGGGGACAACTAGCCCCCAGACCCCCCAGCCGGGGGGGATCAACCCCCCCGAACCCCCACGGGGGGGACAAGTAAAGACACATAAACACATAAACAATTCAAAAATTGTATACGTGACTATGTAAAGACACATAAGCATGCACACACATTTCTGATACAAGAAACTCGCGTATATGTGAGTCTTCTTGGGGAAACCTACGTGTATACATGACTATAATCCAATAAAATAACATATACAAATATTAATTAGGAAAAAATAAAAATCAAGGTCTGATAAAAAATATGAGACTTGATGCCTGGGACACTATTGAATCAAACAACACTTTAAAAGAAAGAAATCAAGAAAATGAACCATGATTGAGAATAAACAACCCAAACCAAGAATAAAAAGAATGTTATCCCGAGTGGAGTCACCAATTCTATTGTAGGTGAGATCACCCTAGGGTCTTTGGTTGAAAACCCCAATAGAATGGATGGCAAACAATAGCAAGAAATTCCCAAGTAATCAACTTAAATGCTTATTCTACTTAACTGTGCAAGAGTGTCCTTACCCAAAGGTCCTACGTTTGAGTAGATCCCACAGGGTGCAAACCCTCAGCTTCTCCTAATGTCTTGGAAACCTAAAAATTATTCAAATGAAACACATACAACAATAGAAACATAAATCATGTCCATGATATTAACTTTAGATCATATAAATGAATGAACAATTATGCATCAATATAAGATTCATAAACGAATTACAACATAAATTAATGCATAAACATGTTTATTATCAGGAACTGAACAACATTTCTTTATTGAAGTAAGCTAAAAGTAAGGTGGAGAAATACAACTTGAGTCCTTCTTCGGATCCAAGCGGAACCATCCTCCGGATCCATCCTTCCCAGCCTCAGCAATCTTCCTCCATCACCAACACAAGGATATCTCAAGAAAGATGAAGGATATCTCCAACAAGGAAACAAGGGTTTCTTGAAACTTTAGGGAGTGCAAGAGGCACACTCATTTCGTCAGACTCGATCAGGGATAATCTCACAATAGTATCCATATCTCATATCTTCTCCCTTAAGGCCTCCCCATGGAGGTTTATTTATACTTCTCCAAATTATCTTTTTCAGTTGGGCCACAAGCTATAGGAGGTGAGTAACAGGTAAAACCCATGAACTCCACCCGAAATTAAGGAAAAAAGAAAACTTAAAGTGTTTTAACACATGTACGGAGGTTGGGTATATGCTAACCCACATGTACACGATTTTATCACAGGGAAAAGTAGCATATAGGGAATAAAATAATATTTTTTAGATTTTGGACCAAGTCTAGAAGGAAGGGTTGCCTTAGACCATAATCAAAGCATCAGATCTACCAAGAGTGGTAAATGGTTCTATAACACTCATTCTAGGCCATGATGTTATATGGGCTCACTCAGTGATTAATTGAGCTTAATATTGAAAGGAACCCACTCTTATAGAGTGACCAGGCTAAAACTCTGAAAGGAACCTACTCTTTTGAGTGATCATGCAAATACACTGAAAGGCACCCACTCTTTCGAGCGACCGAGTCTCAGGGACCATTCCTATATGAAATGTCTTTCCCCCATGCTATCTCTCCAACAGTCTAGGTATTTCCCCTGCCACTATTTTCAATATTCTAGGCATGCTCGTGTTGTCACTAATAGTATGAGCCATGCCCCTATTGATATCACATTAGCACTCCCTCTTACTAATAGAGAGGTTCTCTACAAGTCTAAGCTTGGCTCTGAAGTATACAAACTTCACCCAAGATAGAGGATTTTTAAGAATATTAGTTTGTTGCTCATTGGCGGGAATATAGTAGAGCCTTGATTCTCCCTTATGCACCATATCACGAATGTATTGGTACTTGATCCTAATGTGCTTCGACTTATCAATACACACATGATTATTTGTCAGCTTCACATAGCTTTGATTTTCACAGAACAACACAATCAGTTCCAGCATTTGGTTGAACAAATCCAAAGAGTAGCTTATGAAGCCATACTTCCTCATAGCATGCCAAACAAGTTGTAATATACTCTTCCTTTGCAGTACTGAGTGTGACAGATGTCTACTTCCTTCCCATCCAAGATATCATAGCAGAGCCCAAAATAAAACATTCACTGTATGTACTATTTCTTTCATCTGACTTTCCCTGCCCAATCAGAATCAGTATAATCCTGCAGTTGTATCTTGTCTCAAACCATAGTATGAAGCATATATCTCAATACATAATCATGTTTTCTTCCACTATAAATAAAATTTCTAGCCTAATACATCAAGGAACCAATCAACTACATAGACCCAAAATATTATAGCTCTCTCATATTGCTCACCGTGGAATTAGTCATGGACTTCCAACCCAAATAGTAGTGCATCAAAGAAAAAATCTTCATATCAAATTCAGCAGCCAACTCCCTCTCAATCTATAACAGAATCAAATATTTCTACCACGGTTGCTCCCTTTGACACATGACTCCTTTCCAAAATATGTTAGAGACAAATCATATAGGGTCAACTTTGATAAAATATACCAAACCTAATGTCTTCTTTAATCATTAATATTCTTCTCATGTATCTCGAGGTCAAAGGTATCCCTTATGTATACTTCTTCTTTCATCAAGAAAAACGGTCTCTACATCTCTCTGGTATGTTATTCAACAGAAATCATAAAAAAAAAATTAACAGAAGTGCACATAATAAGATTTCCTTTCATAGTTTTTCTTCCTCTTATTGAGATATTTCTTAACTTTTTACTTCTCTTGAGTTGTTATATACTTCATCTTGGAGGTCATTACTAACCTTTTTTCGGTATATATCAAGACATACTTCAATCTTGATGATCAAATTTCTCCCTCTGAATCTATATCTCATCTAGTATGATATCTCTCAATACAAGTCTTCTTGTCACAGGCTTTGCTTTTTCTTTCAATATTGCTACTAAAGTCTAGGAAGACTTCACCATGTTACTGCAATCCTCACTAAGAGGTCATGGAAGAATATTTACAACCAAGCAAAGAATACAAAGACAAGATACCATATACTAGTAAAATTATCAATAGTAATGATAAAAGAGATATATAATACTTATCTTTAATAAGAATATTAGCTCCCTATTGAACTTTCACTTCTTCTGTTCATCTTGCAAATCAACATCCTCATACTCAACATCAACATGATGACATGCCTACCTTACATGAGCAAGGGTTTCTTTTCTCAGTGAAAATGTCTCATCCTATGGCTTTGTCCATAACCCTAGGAAATCTCTTATTAAATCTCTTTTATGATTTCTAGGGTTTAAAAAAATTAAATATCTATATGTTAAAACCCTAATTACTCTTTACACAAGAGATAGTTTAATATGGGGTTTTTATCTAAAAAAAAATCAGATATCCTATTCAAAGTCTTCCAAACCCTAACTCATTACAAATCATATTCCAAAAATCCATACAATCCCATGCTTTAGCAAGCTAATATTGATTCTCAATCCAAGTAGTCTACTAGTCTAAATGGCTTTGGACTCCATTCTTCAAGGGGAGCTTAGCCTCTTCTTATAAGCTCAGAAATTTTTTCATATGCTTTAATAACTATTGTAACAAGATAGAATATTCACACCTTCATGGTTCCTCCAAATTAGAATTTTGTCTTCCCTCTAAGCACAACTCAAAACAAATTGTATGTCTTCTAATAGGTCATTGATAATGGCCTACACATGGTTCTTTAAGGATTCCTTTTATAATTTCATATGATTAGTAAAGGTAATGTATCAATATCATTAACAAGGTCCTCTAATGCAATTTCATCTTTCAAGATACTAGAGGTCAAAAAATCTAATAGAAATTTTGACACGAGTCTTTAAAATAGACTTTCTCCATTAGACTTATACTTGATATTTTGACAAGTTACAATTTTGACTTCAAAAAGTTTGAGAACTATATGTTGCAATGCATCGTGGCGATCATACCTTAGGAGCTCAAGTTATATCTCGAACTCTTGGTCTATCCCTTGGATGAACCTCAAATATATACCATAGAATTGTCTCATATTTTATCCCTCAGACTTCACTTCCTAAGTTATATAGAAGTAACTCGTTCTTGCCACTCAAAATTCACCACAAAAGGTTCTTGAATGATACTACAAGAGTTGAGATAGAACCATAGATGCTCAGACATAACCACAGAAGGTATTGGTCTTGGACAAGTATCTCAGAAAATAGCTCAGACTTGTATCATAAAAAATGGCTTTGGAACACTACAAAATCTTATACTAGAATAACACCTTTGCAACTCATACTAGTGTCTCAAAGTGATCTCGAATTCACCATAGAAGAACTTTTGGCCTATATCACAAAATCACTTCAAACTGGACTTGACTTCTAGTCTTTGTTAGATGAAAAAAATGTATTTGATCTATTAGGGATTCGAAAACTTGCTTGGAGTAAAATGGCTTATCCCATTAGTGCTTCAATTATAGGTGATCTCAGTGCTCCTTCCTTTTACCAAATCTCAGATACCATGTTGACTTTTTGAGTGAAATTTACATAAGCATAATATTTCTGAAACTTGATAATTACTTCCAATGGTATAGATAATTATTTACCACTTCAATTGTATCATTTAGAAATTAAAAATTCAAAACTCCAACCATAAAGACAATGAATTAGCAAAGATAAAAATGCACAAGAGAGACACAATGTTTACCTTCGTAAATCACACTAGGGGGGAACCCAAAAACCTTCTTCTTAAAGAAATCTTCAGTTCAACAAGAGATACATAAGAGTCCATGCTTATGGTCCACTACTCAACAAGATGTGTTTACAAGACTACCAACAAGATGCCTATTATAACCTCTTCACTTTTCCACAAATATTCATCTTGAGAAGCTTCACTAGACTTCATAGGGTTAGATCACAGGTCCTTCTTCACAAGGGCTTGGTTTGATCCATCACAAAAAAAATTGGTTTATTCATCACAGAGAAACTTGGATCATCATCATAGAGTAGGCTTGCATCATAATCAAAGAATAGGATTATATAATCATTAGAGATATGACCATCATAGATCATGGATCCACTCACAAAACATGAATCATCGCAGAACTTGAATCGTCAAGATAGAATCATCACAAAACTCAGGTCCTCTCACAAAAATCGAATCTATTAGATAATCAAAAAGGCAGAAATATTTTTTTATATAGATAATTACTTGTGATTTTTTTATATTTATGTTCTTATTTTATACTTTAGTTCATCAAGAAATTACCAAAACAATAGCACAAAGACACGAGATGTAGGCAGACACCTAGGGAAAAACCCCTATCGAGGGGAAAGCTCAGTCAACAATTCTTCCTTAAATAGTTTCACGAGATAATTCAAGACCCTTGACCTAGAAAAAGACTTCCTCTACACCAAGTCAACTATTTCTTCCTTCTTGCAGATGATAACCCTTCAATAGAAACTTTGGCCTAGCAAAAACAACTTGTAGTAGTAGATTCGACCCAGCAACTGGCAACAACAAAAACAACAACAAATTTGACCTGGCAAGCGAAACTTTGATCTCCTAGAGAAATGCACCTGAGAGAGAAAGATAGCCCAAAATTTTGATTTCTTATTTTCTTCCTCTTTCTCCAATTTCACACTCCTTTGACTTCCTTCCTCACTTTGTACTTTTCCCAGCTCTTTCTTCTGGATATCGAACTTTCTTGAGAGAAGTGAATTGCTCCAAATTAATTCGAACTACTCCAATATATAGGCTTCTAGTGAGGTCGAATTACCCAGTTTGAGGATGACTTGATCTTCTTGAGGAAAACTTGGTGAGGAAGTAACAAATATTTTATTTGACTTAATATTAATTCTTTTTACATGATTCAAAAGCCCAAGAAGGGTCTCTTTACGTGGACAATGACTCTAATGACTCAGATTAAATCCTAGAAGTACTCAATGGGGAATTTGACCTAAAACATGATGAACCAAGCATGAAATCCATGATTTAATAAGTCATAATAATAATAATAATAGTATTTTTTTATTCGTTTGATAAATACATTTCATTGTGACTCAAATACATTTATGAATACCAAACCTAGTTACATATTTCAACACTTGTTCTTAACTAGGGAGTTATTCATAAATACAAGGAAGATCTCAAAGAAAATAAACCATGAAGAATTTAGGCACCGCAAAGCTATGGACTAGATTCCTGACCATGGAAATCTATCCAAGGTCCTCCAATAGTTTAGGCACTTGCGATTCCATGGACTAGATTCCTGACCACAGAAATCTATTCGAGTGGGAATAAGATGGACTAAAGCTTTCAGCCTCTCTAGGTACCATTAGGCTTACTTGCTAACCATCAACCCAGGGATCCAAGTATGTATCTAAGGTCAAATCTCTATGACCAACGCCAGCCTCCCTACTTCAAGATCTAGACATCAACACAACATGTCGGCCAGATTTCCTCTCAAGCAATGTGTCTTTCACAGAAAGCCTCAACACTCATGATTATTCCAATTGGTAGAAAATGCTCCCCAATCAAGTAGATTGGTAACAAATCTCTCTTATGTAACCAACATTCCATCAAACCTATGAGAGATTTACTTGTACAAACACAACTCGAATAAGTAACAAACTTTCAGAAGTACATAAGTAAACACAAACCTTCGGGGTCTTCAAGACAACTGATGTTGCTTTTCAATTTATCATAGTAGGACTTCCAAATTAATCTTGACATAAGATTCCTTAATCATACATTTTTCTTTCTTACTTCACATGCAACAACGTATTCTACAAACAGATCTTGTTTTTCTTATCTCAACAACTCCTCAAAATTCATTCTCCAATTTCTTCTTTCAAGTTGTTCATCTGACTGTAATATGCCCTCCCTCTCAAATAGGGATATTCCTTTCATCCAAGCTCCTTCTTAACTTAGGGATATCAACTTATTTTCTATGACATCAGAGAATCTTTCATGGCTTCCATCCTTCTTATGACCATCATAATTCATATAACTTTCTTCATCATGCTTATCATATGAGCTTTACTTACAAGCATCTTCATTATCTTGAATATCATATACTTGTACAACTTATATCGAAAGAAAAAAAAAGTCTATATAGAAGCATGAAGTTATACATATCATAATATAATAATGGAAGCATTTGACATTAGGCATCAAATACCTAAACTTATTTGGGTTCACAGTAATAAACACATACTTTTACACTTTAACTATATGTGAGGGTTTTTTCATAGAGCCTAGATTTCATCATCAAGACTTCGAGTACCTTAATCAAGATAACAACCTTAATTATATCTACGGCTTCAATGTTTCTTCCATAGGTATGCCATACCCTACTACAAAATATTGCAAACCCTAGAAGGAATTCAAATGAATATAGTTCTACAATGCATCTAACAACATTAGAACTCATATGTTAGACTTCCATTAGGATTTAGTGCAAGATCCTATATTTCATACATGAGCCATTAAGCTCCAAAAAGCAAAACCAATCACAGCTCATACTTAGATTTCAACAATATTTCATAAATCTCATATTATCACACTAGTAATCACATATTAGAGAATTGGATTTCTACTAAGGTTTAGTTACAAAACCCTAGAATTCACAAATACCATAATCCTAGAGAATAAAACTTCGACTAGGGATTAGTTCCAAACCCTAGGACTCATGGCCATCAATAATTAGGTCAACTCATATATCTAGAATTCCATCATCATACATAAGCATATCATAACATGTGTTAGTTAAAACCAAAGATACAACTGTTAATATATTAAATTTAGACCTATAACAAACTTGATCATACTAGGGTTTGATTGGACAAACACACATATACCTAGGATTTCATTTCTATGACAATATCTAAAATAAGGGTCCTACTTATAATCCTTACCAAACCCTAATGATCTAGGGCTTCAATAAAAAACATAGAAAACCCTAATTTATAAATACTTCAAAGGTTTGGGATTTCAAACATCACCATTCAAAAGGTAATAATATACTTATCTTTGGAGGTTAGTGAGGGCTCCCTCAAAGCTTAAAGAATACCTATAACCTTATAAAGAAAAATAAAAAATGTTTTTCCAAAATATGTTAAACCTACAAATACTAGAAAAAAAATGAAACAACTAAAGCTTAGAGCAAAGGACTTAGTAGTGTAAGTCCCTTGTATCCAATTCTTCGGATTTGTTCTTCTTTGGAGATCCTTATTTAGCAACATTAGCTTGGTCACTATTCCTTTTCTTTTTCTTAGGATTGTCAGGACAATCATTTTTATAGTGACCCATTTTATGACATTGCTAGAATACTATTTTGGACATGTCTACCTTCCTTCTTGGCCCTTTCGACTTCTTGAAGTTTCCTTTCTTGTGATAAGCGGAGTGTGCATTTGAAAGATTTTCTTCTTCATTGTTGGATACTAATGAGAATATAATCTCTTCTTGGTTGTAGGAATTCCATAATTGTTTGAATGTAGGAGTTTCTTTCCATGTGTTGAGTCCTGAAGCAAAAGCACTCCAAGTAGGTGGCAATCCCAATATTGTAATAATCACTAGCTCGTTTTCCGATACAATTCCATATATGGCTTAAAATTCATCTACAATTATAGATATCCTTACAAATAAGGAAGCCACAGTGTCATCCTTTGTCATTGTTGTGGTCCTCAATTCATTCTCCAGACTTGCTACTTAACCGTTGTTCTTGATAGTGAAATTTTTTTATAAGGCTTCATACATTTCTTGAGCATGGTCTATGTTGGAAATTTATGGGACAATATTGTCCTTTATACTTTCTACCATTAGTGTCAAAGCCAATATCTTTGAATATCTAAACTTCACTTTATCTGCATCACTAGATTCTTCGGTAGGTTTCTTCACTTTTCCTTTGACCAAATCCAGGTCTTTGTTCTTTTCAATAATGAGTTCAATTCTTTTCTTCCATGCCCTATAATTTGATGCTCCTTCCAATTTTGCATCACCCTTTACTGTGTTAGACATTATCCTTGAAGGTATTAAGCTTCTTCCCTTATAAGATCTCCTTATATGATCCCTTATTCAATCTTTTTGAGATTTCTTATACTTGTTTTAGTAAATCCCCAAACTGCCTTTTTACTTCTTCACCTTAGCCCTGCTACCATGTTACAAAATCATAAAGGTGTAAAGATTTTCTTAAGTAGATAATTACTTGTGATTCTTTTATTTTTTTGTTATTATTTTACCTTTATGTTCTTCTTTTATATTTTAGTTCATCAATAAATACCAAAACAATAGCACAAAGACACCAGATGTACGTGGGCAGCCAGGGCCCCTATCTAGGGGAAAACCCAGTCAAGAATTATTCCTTCAATAGTTTCAAGAGATAATCCAAGACTCTAGACCTAGAGAAAGACTTCCTCCACACCAAGTCATCCCTTTTTTCCTTCTTGCAGATGATAACCCTTCAATAGCAACTTCGACCTAGCAACAACTTGTAGTAGAGGCTTCAACCCAGCAACTGGAAGTAGCAACAACTTCAACCTAACAAGAGAGACTTCGATCTCCTAGAGGAATCGACCTGAGAGAGAGGGAGAGAGAGCCCAAAATTTTGATTTTCTTCTTTTCTGCCTCTTTCTCCAATTTCACTCTCCTTTTGACTTCCTTCCTCTCTTTGTTCTTTTCCAACCTCTTTCTTCTAAATTTCGAACTTGCTTGAGAGAAGTGAATTGCTCCAAATGAATTCAAACTACTCCAATATAACAACTGGTGGAGACTTCATTAAAGTAGGCACTCGAAATCCTTGTTTTTGATAACTAGATATGGATAGATAAAGAAGAAAGTTGGCCATCTAGCATGAGAACTATACTGCAATAACAACTATCCTGCTGGAAACAATGCATGAAAATTTATAAGCCCCTATTGATGGCCTGATTAAAAAGCAAATAAATATGGAACATAGATGCAGATGGAATAGAGTCAACATGTTAATCGCAATAAAGATAGAAGCCCCCTTATATATCATAATTGCGTGAAAGGGGAAAGAAAAATCCCAATGTCCAATGTGCTGAAACACAAACTTAGAGGCTTTGGCCATTTGCAATAAGGCCCATTCTGTGGCATGGTATGAGGCTTACAGGAAAGTCTATTTTTTGTTTTCTGTATTTCATCTTTTTCACACACTATCCTTTTCTCTTCAAATTCTGATTTACAGCCTGTTACATCCAAGTACAAGTTAGTTTTAAAAAACTGAGGTGCATGGCAGGTGCATGGAGTACTATAGCATTTTAATTAACAAATGTTTAAAAAAAATACTATAGCAACTTTTTTATCCTGTTCATGGAAAAATATCTAGACAAAACCAAAAAACATCATCAAAATAAGTGGGTTACTCAAAAACGTTACAGCAACAGCTTGAATCCACATTTTCTACGACCTTGTACCCTTTCCCTTGTTTGATCAAGTTAACGGATTATTATTCCCTTACAAATGGACTTTTTGTGATCCATTGTGTAAATTGCTTGTTATAATCTAAACAAGTATTTTCTTTACAAAATATTTTGTCAATCACCAGATCTCTTTGATTTTTAATGTGGTATATGATGCATTTTCAAAAGTTAAAAAAATGGTGTAGCCAATTCGAGAAAGTAGATAACCCTTCATTACTGTCTTACTATGCACAAGTTCTACTGTTTTAACTGAATGATTACATCGCTATACCTGCTGGTGTAAAAGCCAAGGTTGTATCATATCACTTGATAAGATGTTCGAGGTAGCCAGTTGGAGGAAATGGATGGCTCTTGAAGGCTTTTTTACTGTGGACCAATGCTGCTGTTTTAAATTGAAACGTTACACCGTTTACTTATTGGTGCAAGGCTGCATCAGATTTATCTGTTTGTTTTTAGTGAGCATCATATTGGAACTCAGAAAAAATTATACATGCATTAAACAAATTAGGTACATCTAACCAAATGTATAAGAAAATGGAAATGAATTCCATGGTAGACTCTCCTCCAAAAGTTCTCTGTTTTGGTGTTGTTACATCCAAAGTGCTTATTAGTGGTCAAGAAAGGCATATTTAAGCAAAGAATACGGTAGTTTTATAGAATCTTCCAAAAACTCTATGCTTTGAACCAACTCTATCAAATACATATATGCTACCTGAACACTTAGAAACAAACTCGTATAGAAGCATCAACTTTTATTGGCATTTTCTTGATAAATTCTTTTGGTTTGTCTATATAGCCAGCACGGCCAAGGTCAGTGGCATAGCTAAGGTCAACTGCACAGCTACAGTACTCCATTGCAGGTGTGATATTGTAATGCAATGGTTAAAGATGAAGTTCTTTGACAATATTAAAACTTGCAGAACTCACAAACACCAATATCTCGAGATTTAGTGGTTGTATTCATTGTTAATTCTTATAAATGTTTTTTTCCTATCTATACAAGATCCTTTTTTTCTCAGATAATTGTCTTCAAAGTCACAATATATCGTGACATGGAAGGGCTGACAATCTTCGTGGACTGGGCTTGATTCTTAAGGTTTAAATAGATTTATAGTCTATATCAATAATCTGTGAAACTTTTAATACACATTAAGAAAAGAATACTCTTAAATTATAGGGTATGGCACTTCTACAATCTGTCACCATTGAATTATACTTTTGAGGCGCATTGATAGTGATCTTATGCTTATATCACTCGAGATATCTTTCAATAATTATTGTTTGAAAGATAATTGGACTGTATCATTCATATAGCGATATTCGAATTACTCATTGTTTTTAGTTTACTGCTTTATTCATATGTAGTCTTCAATCACATACCCCTGGGATGCAGATCTCTGAAACGTTACGCTCGTGGTTATCGGTGGGCTATATATTTATTTTAAACCATCAGCGTTGTCACATAAGCTAGACTTGGGGAAGAAAAGCTAAAGAGTAAGAATATGGGGGAATATAGTAGAAAAGCTAAAGAGTAAGAATATGGGGGAATATAGTAGAAAAACTGATAGGCCTAGGCCAATGTTAGTTAAGCACAAATTTATGGTTCTAGCAAAGTTTGTCAAAATGGTCAAACTGGCAGAGTAATTGAGGGCTTGATCAAACTCACTGGTCCTTGATCAAATCCACCAAGTCTTAGTGAAGTTTGATTAAATTCACCAAGCCTTGTTCAAATTGTGTGAGTCTTGGCATGCTTGGCAAGGCGATCAAGTTCGACCAAAATTAGTAAACTCAACTCGTTTAAAAGTCAAACCATGTTTTCAGCTGGTGGTTTAAGTGGCATCTAACCTACTGAATCTGAAAACGTGTTGGCTCGTGTCCACCATCCTGGCCATCCCTGAATTTGAACAAATGGGAGGAGTATGCATCAACTCTCCCCAACTAGGTTGAGTGTCAATATTTAAGCAAATTATTCTAGGTACCCATGGACAAGAATATCAATGGTAGTTAGCTTGGATAATCGCTTTGGCACATTTTGTGTGTCCAAATTTAAGAAGAAGAGTGAAGAGAACTTTGGGAAGTAAATCCAAGAGAACTTTGGGCGGCGACCAAGATACAAACAACGTTCAGAGGATATCTGGTTAGGAAATTTCAGTGGTTGAATTTTCATTTTGAAAAATGAATACCTGCTTCCATTTCTGAAGCGCAAGATTATTTCCTCTGTAAAAGCCTTCAAGGAGTTTAACAAGAATATCGCCAATCTCTTAATTAACATATTGGTTAATTTCAAGAATGTTTAGAGATTCATCCAGATTCATAAATATGGTTCAGATTTTTCATGTACCTACTTTTTGTTGTGCCTCGTATTGGTATTGAATTGAAGAAAAATACTTGAAGCAATAGCAGAAACATCATCAAGAAATAATGATAATCATAACCCATAACGTTAATTAAGACTATATATACCTATTGTCTGCTGAAGACTCCTGTTCATCGCATTTGTTCCCTGCTGGAATGAGGGAAAGGGAAAATCCAATGTGATTATTTCAAAATATATTTATATAATTGGGGCACCAAGTCTCTTCATGACTGCTCTATCATCCCAATGGAGAGAGGCCATGATGATTCTATTATGATCCTGAAATACTTGTAGAAGACTTACAAGCCAATCAAAATAAAAAAAGAGGTGATTTAATCCGTTATGCCCTGTACCAAATTCTGCTTCTACCTGTATTTTTTGTTTGCTCACTGGATTGAGCGTCTGCTCTTGATTAGATGATGAGCCTATAGATTAAATTTGCTTACACAACCTTTTCGCGTTAATATGCATAATATCTACGCTCTTCAAGGTTCTGAACCTACCTACAAGGAAGTTGCGAAGTTGCCCAACAAGGTCCTGTTGTGGTTTTGTATGCTCATTCTTTCATCTTAATTTTATATACATTGAATATGTAGTGTCACAGTTCTAGGTTTATAAAGGATCTTATATCATTTCATCCCACCAAAGTAAGGAACCATCTGGATTTCCTTGCGAGTGAAAATATGATAACACTAGACTATGATCATAATATTAGCATGATATTTTGCAGGAACCAGGACATGCAACCTTGTAAGACATTTGAAGAACGGCTTGCTCCCTGCAATAGTTTCTGCCCCTGCACCTGGATACATGGTTTGTAATTTTCTTATTAATTATCCATGACAAAGCATTTTAAGTAACATATATATGGAGGAGCTTCTAAATATTTATTTGGGGTGCAATAGTTTCTGCCCCTGCACCTGGATACATGGTTTGTAATTTTCTTATTAATTATGCATGACAAAGCATTTTAAGTAACATATATATGGAGGAGCTTCTACATATTTATTTGGGGTGCAGTTTGGTAGAGGCATATACTTCTCAGATGCTGCTGCAAAAACAACAATATGGATTCTATGGCTTGGACAAACCACAAGGGTTTCTTATACTTGCAGTGGCATCACAACTGAACATTTCACCTGGAAAGATGAAATTAGGGTGCCAAATTGTTGGAAGATTTTTCTGTAGACCAGGTTTGCAAGATTGTCATTTTATCATTTATTTATTTTTTTGACTAGAAAAATCTGCAATTGGGCGAGTTTACTAATTGATACCAATAGATTCGGGTCACTGCCACTATTACTCCAAGTACTTATATATAAAGATACCCCTTCTTAAAACGGAAAGTACTTTATACAGAAAAGAAAACCCTTCATTAAGTACTAACAAAAATATATCAAGAAAGTTTAAACTTACTAATACATAAGGCTTCATTTTCAAAACTATCATCAATTAAGCTGCCCCTAAAAACTGCACTCCAGTCACTCTACTTGAAAGAATACATATTTCTTTGCCAGTTTTTCCCTATATAGATAGCCAAGCCATGAGATGTTGAAGACACTGGATTGGTTCTAAAAGGCTCTTGAGATTGGTCACAGTGAAATATAGTAAGAAAGCAGAAGGAATTCTCGGACAACAAAGAAATTAGCTTAGCGACATTGTTAATTAGCTGCCAGAAATTGCTGGAAAATTGTTTCAGGTAGTATGTTTACTGCATTCCATATCCCTATGGAAGCTATGAAACCAAACACTAATGTGCATATGTATCTATGCTAATAATATAGCTATGATAATAATATAGCTGAACAACACTAATTTTCTCCCCATTTTCTTCACAGGCCCTTTTGCCTGAAAGCCTGATATCAATTTAACTAAGTAATGTGAGAGATTAGCCATCAACGTTAATGGATCAAACATTAAGTCTCAAGAGCACATATGCAATGACACGCTTAGTGGAGAGAGACTAATTGGATTCCTAAGTTCCAGCCTGTTATGAGGATGCTCAATGTTCAAATTTATCCTCCATGTATTGCATTCATTGCAGGCTGCAGAGTTGTACTCTGCATTAAGAGATAATAATGAAGTTGTTAAATGTTTCTTGCTAATTTTAAAAGGTAATGTACATCAAAGACTGAATTTGTTTCTAATCATCCCTTGAACCTGCCCACTCTGCATCTCCATATCCAGTTAACCTAAAGACTTCACTTTTCTCGAGCAAGACACTGTAATTCAATGTACCTTTTACGTATCTGCAACTTCTCAACCCCGGCAGGGACTACCGCTACGACAGTGGCTCCCTTGTTAGATTTGGATCTATATAATATAGATTTAAAATAGTATACCGTCCAGAAGATTGTTGTGGGCGTGCCATTGAAGGCAACTCTTGCTATGCCAAAGTCACATATTTTTAGCTTGCAATCAGCATTTGCCAAAACATTCTTCGGTTTCAAATCCCGATGATGCACATTTGCTCCAAGAACATAAAGTTGAAAAATTAGAGAATAGAATTCACATTTCTTCTTCCATACTAAGTTCCCTGAAATGGGAAGGTGCTTCACAGTCACAATAGATTCTTAAAAACGCAGTTAAAACTTAACAAGAATATTTGAACAGGATCGATGTCCTAAACCAGATACCCTTTAGTACACAAACGAGAAAGAAGCATGTGCACTTCACAAAACACTAGAATATATATTTTTGGAAGTGAATAAAGCACAATTGCAATTTGCAACTGCTTGAAATGATTTGTAAATACAATGCATGGGCAAATATAGAGATAAAAATTGTGAATCCTCAAATTGACTAACTAACTCTTGCAGTTACAGATGAAAATCTGAGCATTTGAAGATTGAACCATTATTCTGAAGGAGTGATTTCTAATCACTGAATCAAACTAAACTGGTTTGAGGGTTAACGGGCCACATATGTCAAATTTTGGTCAAATAACTGATCCTTAGACTTGTGAACAATTACAAAACAACAAAATAAAATCAACCAATCAAAAGTGCCAAAGCACGAGTTCATGTTGTTTCCAAAGTGCCAAACCTTTAGCAACTCCGTTTAATTGAAAACATATTTTATTCCATGAGAAACAACTTGGTTTCAAACTTCAATAATTCACTGAATCAATGGCAGACATGCCTTTTCTCTTAGCTCTATATTTTTATCTGTTCTACAGGCACCATGAAACAAACTCGTATAGAAGCATCAACTTTTATTGGCATTTTCTTGATAAATTCTTTTGGTTTCTCTATATAGCCAGCACGGAGAAGGTCAGCCGCACAGCTAAGGTCAACTGCACAGCTACAGTACTCCATTGCAGGTGTGACATTGTAATGCAATGGTTAAAGATGAAGTTCTTTGACAATATTAGAACTTGCAGAACTCACAAACACCAATATCTCGAGATTTAGTGGTTGTATTCATTGTTAATTTTTATAAATGTGTTTTTCCTATCTATACAAGATCCTTTTTTTCTCAGATAATTGGCTTCAAAGCCACAATATATCGTGACATGGAAAGGCTGACAATCTTCATGGACTGGGCTTGATTCTTAAGGTGTAAATAGATTTATAGTCTATATCAATAATCTGTGAAACTTTTAATACACATTAAGAAAAGAATACTCTTAAATTATAGGCTCTGGCACTTCTACAATCTGCCACCATTGAATTATACTTTTGAGGCGCATTGATAGTGATCTTATGCTTATATCACTCGAGATATCTTTTAATAATTATTGTTTGAAAGATAATTGGACTGTATCATTCATATAAAGATATTCGAATTACTCAATTTTTTTAGTTTATTGCTTCAGTCATATGTAGTCTTCAATCACATACCCCTGGTATGCAGATCTCTGAAAGGTTACGCTCGTGGTTCTTGGTTGGCCATATATTTATTTTAAACCCTCAGCATTGTCACATAAGCTAGACTTGGGGAAGAAAAGCTAAAGAGTAAGAATATGTCTGAGACTTGGGGGAATATAGTAGAAAAACTAATTGTCAAGCACTGAAAAATGTGTGCACCAACAAGACTCTTTTTACCGAGGTCAAGCAACCAAATTCCCCTCTCCATCCTGTAGTTCTTTCTCTCGACAATCCTACCGAAGTAGACCCCTCTCTCATCCTCATGATTGCTAATGAAGCCGGCACCTCTACTATACCTCTATTTACCCATAATTGTCAGATCAAGCATGAATTAGCTACTCTTATCATCGACAATGGGAGTAAAAAGAATCTTGTGACCCAATACTTGGTTCAACGCCTTAACTTCCCACCACTCCACACCCAGCCCCATATCAGTGCCCTTTCTGTGATAATGTGATGTGAAATGTTTCTCCTTTCAATTGTGTCGATCTATTACTTGAAATTCCATATCAACAAGCTAGGCACGTTTTTTAACATGATAGAGATCGTCAACACCACTTGTAGCACAAGGGTGGTCACATCTATGTACTTACATCCTCTTCACTTAAACCAACAACCTCATGTTAGAAAATCTCTCGTTAAGAAAGTCAGTTTGAACCAATTAGTTTCTTTGTGCTTGGCTTACCTTGTCAAACCAAATAACCTCACTAATTCGATACCCCCTGATATCATTCCCCTGCTTCAAGAATTAGCAAATGTATGCACACAACCCACGAGGCTACCCCCAACATGTTCTATTGAACACACAATCGCTCTGGTAGACACCTCCAGTGGCTCCTCACTAACTTACCTCGCCCTCCACCAAAATGCCAAAGCCATCGTTGTGGAACTGCATGGCTTGGGGATTCGAAAACGCAATGTGGAGTTGGTGTTCTCCCCCAATTCCATTGCCCTGCCATGCATCCACCTTGCTATTCTCTCCATTGGAGAAATCCTCACCGCCGCCAATCCATTCAACATAGAAAACAAGATTAAGAAGCAGGCTCAGGATTCTGGATCCATGATCACTTTCGCAATCTAAAATCTAATAAAAAAGGCCCGTGCCACCCAATTGCCTGTTATTCCCATAGAGGGTAACACAAAACCAGAGGGTTGTATTTCTAGTTTAGGCCTCCTCTTGCAGTCTACCATTAGCGGTTTCCATTCAGTGGACATCAAGTAGGGCCACATATGTCAAATTGTGGTCAAAAAACTGATCCTTAGACTTGTGAACAATTACAAAACAACAAAATAAAATCAACCAATCCAAAGTGCCAAAGCACGAGTTCATGTTGTTTCCAAAGTGCCAAACCTTTAGCAACTCTGTTCAATTGAAAACATATTTTATTCCATGAGAAACAACTTGGTTTCAAACTTCAAGAATTCACTGAATCAATGGCAGACATGCCTTTTCTCTTAGCTCTATATTTTTATTAGTTCTACAGGCACCATGAAACAAACTCGTATAGAAGCATCAACTTTTATCCTAGTTATCAGAAACGGGACGATGTCCACCGTTTCTGGCAGAAACCTTCCAAGAAACTGCAACGATACCAGAAACGCCGTCTGCAACGGCCGTTTTCGTTTTCCTTGGCAAGAAACAGTTTCTCGCGAAACGAAAGCGTTTCTTCTTGCCGTTTCCTAATAGACTCGCAGTTAAATTTATTTTTTCAAACTCTGGTAAATTTAATTTTTTCAAACCTTCAGTTAAATTGAGTTTAAATAGCAATTAATTTTTATTTTTCTGGAAGTTACACATGCAGAGGGTTAAGTCTAGTTGAATTCGCAGTTGACTGTTAGTTTGAATTCGCAGTTGACTGTTAGTTTGCAGCGCAGTGGACTGTTAGTTTTCTGGAAATTAAACATAAGCATTCCAGGGTATTGTGAGCCAGCCGCTGAAGAAAGAACTAGCAGAACACAGGGTATTGTGAGAGTGCTGTCAAAGAAAAACACCAGTTTTCAAGGATTTAAGCAGAAGCCGAGAGCAAACCCATCACAGATCAGAGCCAAGTAGCTACACGCCTCAATAGCATTGTCAATTCTATTGTCAAAAGGTACTGCCTGCAAACTTCAATCTCTGGTTTTTTTTATGAATGCTTATTCTAGACCACAAAATTCTCTCAAGATTTGGGTAGGTGAGGTTCGCTGGGATCAACTGTTCATATCGTAATGCGCTATATGATGGTCATATCTCTAATGATGATATAATCCTATTCTTTGATTATGATGCAAGCCTACTCTATGATGATGATCCAAGTTTCTTTGTGATGAATAAACAAATTTTTTTGTGATGGATCAAACCAAGCCCTTGTGAAGAAGGACTATGATCTAACCCTATGAAGTCTAGTGAAGCTTCTCAAGATGAATATTTGTGGAAAAGTGAAGAGGTTATAATAGGCATCTTGTTGGTAGTCTTGTAAACACATCTTGTTGAGTAGTGGACCATAAGCATGGACTCTTATGTATCTCTTGTTGAACTGAAGATTTCTTTAAGAAGAAGGTTCTTGGGTTCCCCCCTAGTGTGATTTACGAAGGTAAACATTGTGTCTCTCTTGTGCATTTTTATCTTTGCTAATTCATTGTCTTTATGGTTGGATTTTTGAATTTTTAATTTCTAAATGATACAATTGAAGTGGTAAATAATTATCTATACCATTGGAAGTAATTATCAAGTTTCAGAAATATTATGCTTATGTAAATTTCACTCAAAAAGTCAACATGGTATCTGAGATTTGGTAAAAGGAAGGAGCACTGAGATCACCTATAATTGAAGCACTAATGGGATAAGACATTTTCACTCCAAGCAAGTTTTCGAATCCCTAATAGATCAAATACATTTTTTTCATCTAACAAAGACTAGAAGTCAAGTCCAGTTTGAAGTGATTTTGTGATATAGGCCGAAAGTTATTCTATGGTGAATTCGAGATCACTTTGAGACACCGGTATGAGTTGCAAAGGTGTTATTCTAGTATAAGATTTTGTAGTGTTCCAAAGCCATTTTTTATGATACAAGTCTGAGCTATTTTCTGAGATACTTGTCCAAGACCAATACCTTCCGTGGTTCTGTCTGAGCATCTATGGTTCTATCTCAACTCTTGTAGTATCATTCAAGAACCTTTTGTGGTGAATTTTGAGTGGCAAGAACGAGTTACTTCTATATTACTTAGGAAGTGAAGTCTGAGGGATAAAATATGAGACAATTCTATGGTATATATTTGAGGTTCATCCAAGGGATAGACCAAGAGTTCGAGATATAACTTGAGCTCCTAAGGTATGATCGCCACGATGCATTGCAACATACAGTTCTCAAACTTTTTGAAGTCAAAATTGTAACTTGTCAAAATATCAAGTATAAGTGTATTGGAGAAAGTCTATTTTAAAGACTCGTGTCAAAATTTCTATTATATTTTTTGACCTCTAGTATCTTGAAAGATGAAATTGCATTAGAGGACCTTGTTAATGATCTTGATACATTACCTTTACTAATCATATGAAATTATAAAAGGAATCCTTAAAGAACCATGTGTAGGCCATTATCAATGACCTATTAGAAGACATACAATTTGTTTTGAATTGTGCTTAGAGGGAAGACGGAATTCTAATTTGGAGGAACCATGAAGGTGTGAATATTCTATCTTGTTACAATAGTTATTAAAGCATATGAAAAAATTTCTGAGCTTATAAGAAGAGGCTAAGCTCCCCTTGAAGAATGGATTCCAAAGCCATTTATACTAGTAGACTACTTGGATTGAGAATCAATATTAGCTTGCTAAAGCATGGGATTGTATGGATTTTTGGAATATGATTTGTAATGAGTTAGGGTTTGGAAGACTTTGAATAGGATATCTGATTTTTTTAGATAAAAACCCCATATTAAACTATCTCTTGTGTAAAGAGTAATTAGGGTTTTAACATATAGATATTTAATTTTTTTAAACCCTAGAAATCATAAAAGAGATTGAATAAGAGATTTCCTAGGGTTATGGACAAAACCCTAGGATGAGACATTTTCACTGAGAAAAGAAACCCTTGCTCATGTAAGGTAGGTATGTCATCATGTTGATGTTGAGTATGAGGATGTTGATTTGCAAGATGAACACAAGAAGTGAAAGTTCAATACGGAGCTAATATTCTTATTAAAGATAAGTATTCTATATCTCTTTTATCATTACTATTGATAATTTTACTAGTATATGGTATCTTGTCTTTGTATTCTTTGCTTGGTTGTAAATATTCTTCCATGACCTCTTAGTGAGGATTGCAGTAACATGGTGAAGGCTTCCTAGACTTTAGTAGCAATATTGAAAGAAAAAAGCAAAGCCTGTGACAAGAAGACTTGTATTAAAAGATATCATACTAGATGAGATATAGATTCAGAGGGACAAATTTGATCATCAAGATTGAAGTATGTCTTGATATATACCGAAAAAAGGTTAGTAATGACTTCCAAGATGAAGTATATAACAACTCAAGAGAAGTAAAAAGTTAAGAAATATCTCAATAAGAGGAAGAAAAACTATGAAGGGAAATTTTATTATGTGCACTTCTGTTAATTTTTTTATTTATGATTTCTGTTGAATAACATACTAGAGAGATGTAGAGACTGTTTTTCTCGATGAAAGAAGAAGTATGCATAAGGGATACCTTTTACCTTGAGATACATGAGAAGAATATTAATGATTAAAGAAGACATTAGGTTTGGTATCTTTTATCAAAGTTGACCCTATATGATTTGTCTCTAACATATTTTCGAAAGGAGTCATGTGTCAAAGGGAGCAACTGTGGTAGAAATATTTGATTCTGTTATAGATTGAGAGGGAGTTGGCTTCCGAATTTGATATGAAGATTTTTTATTTGATGCACTACTATTTGGGTTGGAAGTCCATGACTAATTCCACGGTGAGAAATATGAGAGAGCTATAATATTTTGGGTCTATGTAGTTGATTGGTTCCTTGATGTATTAGGCTAGACATTTTATTTATAGTGGAAGAAAACATGATTATGTATTCAGATATATGCTTCGTACTATGGTTTGAGACAAGATACAACTGCAGGATTATACTGATTCTGATTGGGCAGGGAAAGTCAGATGAAAGAAATAGTACATACAGTGGCTCTGCTATGATATCTTGGATGGGAAGGAAGTAGACATCTGTCACACTCAGTACTGCAAAGGAAGAGTATATTACAACTTGTTTGGCATGCTATGAGGGAGTATGGCTTCATAATCTACTCTTTGGATTTGTTCAACCAAATGTTGGAATTGATTGTGTTGTTATGTGAAAATCAAAGCTATGTGAAGCTGACAAATAATCATGTGTGTATTGATAAGTCGAAGCACATTAGGATCAAGTACCAATACATTCGTGATATGGTGCATAAGGGAGAATCGAGGCTCTAGTATATTCCCACCAATGAGCAACAAACTAATATTCTTAAAAATCCTCTATCTTGGGTGAAGTTTGTATACTTCAGAGCCAAGCTTAGACTTGTAGAGAACCTCTCTATTAGTAAGAGGGAGTGTTAATGTGATATCAACGGGGGCATGGCTCATACTATTAGTGACAACACGAGCATGCCTAGAATATTGAAAATAGTGGCAGGGGAACTACCAAGACTGTTGGAGAGATAGCATGGGGGAAAGACATTTCAGATAGGAATGGTCGTTGAGGCTCGGTCGCTCGAAAGAGTGGGTGCCTTTCAGTGTATTTGCATGATCACTCAAAAGAGTAGGTTCCTTTCAGAGTTTTTGCCTGGTCACTCTATAAGAGTGGGTTCCTTTCAATATTAAGCTCAATTAATCACTGAGTGAGCCCATATAACATCATGGCCTAGAATGAGTGTTATAGAACCATTTACCACTCTTGGTAGATTTGATGCTTTGATTATGGTCTAAGGAAACCCTTCCTTCTAGACTTGGTCCAAAATCTAAAAAATATTATTTTATTCCCTATATGCTACTTTTCCCTGTGATAAAATCGTGTACATGTGGGTTAGCATATACCCAACCTGCGTACATGTATTAAAACACTTTAAGTTTTCCTTTTTCCTTAATTTCGGGTGGAGTTCATGGGTTTTACCTGTTACTCACCTCCTATAGCTTGTGGGCCCAACTGAAAAAGATAATTTGGAGAAGTATAAATAAACCTCCATGGGGAGGCCTTAAGGGAGAAGATATGAGATATTGATACTATAGTGAGATTATCCCTGAACGAGTTTGATGAAATGAGTGTGCCTCTTGCACTCCCTAAAGTTTCAAGAAACCCTTGTTTCCTTGTTGGAGATATCCTTCATCTTTCTTGAGATATCCTTGTGTTGGTGATGGAGGAAGATTGCTGAGGCTGGGAAGGATGGATCCGGAGGATGGTTCCACTTGGATCCAAAGAAGGACTCAGGTTGTATTTCTCCACCTTACTTTTAGCTTACTTCAATAAAGAAATGTTGTTCAGTTCCCGATATTAAACATGTTCATGCATTAATTTATGTTGTAATTCGTTTATGAATCTTATATTGATGCGTAATTGTTCATTCACTTATATGATCTAAAGTTAATATCGTGGACATGATTTATGTTTCTACTGTTGTATGTGTTTCATTTGAATAATTTTCAGGTTTCCAAGACATTAGGAGAAGATGAGGGTTTGCACCCTGTGGGATCTACTCAAATGTAGGACCTTTGGGTAAGGACACTCTTGCACAGTTAAGTAGAATAAGCATTTAAGTTGATTACTTGGAAATTTCTTGCTATTGTTTGCCATCCATTCTATTGGGGTTTTCAACCAAAGACCCCAGGGTGATCTCACCTACAATAGAATTGGAGACTCCACTCGGGATAACATTCTTTTTATTCTTGGTTTGGTTTCTTTATTCTCAATCATGGTTCATTTTCTTGATTGCTTGCTTTTAAAGTGTTGTTTGATTCAATAGTGTCCTAGGCATCAAGTCTCATATTTTTTATCAGACCTTGATTTTTGTTTTTTCCTAATTAATATTTGTATATGTTATTTTCTTGGATTATAGTCATGTATACACATAGGTTTCCCCAAGAAGACTCACATATACGCGAGTTTCTTGTATCAGAAATTTGTGTGCATGCTTATGTGTCTTTACATAGTCACGTATACAACTTTTTGAATTGTTTATGTGTCTATGTGTCTTTACTTGTCCCCCCCGTGGGGGTTCGGGGGGGTTGATCCCCCCCGGTTGGGGGTTTTGGGGGCTAGCTGTCCCCCGGCAGGGGTTTCGGGGGCAGCACCCCCGAAGCTAAAATCAAATGTAAAATTTCCTTGTAAAAGTAAATAATTTCTAGTCAATCTAGGTCGTTCATTAGGCAGATGATCTGATGGTAGAACTTATGTTTAGTTTAGGGTTTTTTGCCCTGGAAGGAAACCCCCTCTCTTTGTATGAGGGAATTGTATTTGAGGCTATGTAATAGATGTGTATTCTCCAAGCGAGAAACAAAGAGGTGAGACTGTGAGAGAAAACAGAGGATATTACAGCGAATCTGTTGTAGGTTGCGTCTCTTCATTTTGCTGGATAATAGAAAGGAGGACTGGCTATTCGGGGTGGACGTAGACCAAACTGGGTGAACCACATATATTTGTGTCTCTCTTGTTTTATGTGTTTTCTGTGTTTATATTACTGCAATATTTTATGTGTTCCATTGCTCTGTAATATATAAGTTTCTAACAAATGGTATTAGAGCCAAAGGTCTATTTGGCTGATAAACTCGCAGGAAAGAAGGGTTCCTCATTTGAGTGGGAGCAATGGAGGAAGATGGTAAGTTTAGGGTAGAGAAATTTAACGACCAAAACTTCTCGTTGTGGAAGATGCAGATGGAAGATTATCTGTATCAGAAAGATCTGTACCTACCATTGGGCGGAAAAAAAAAGATGCCGATGGGTATGATAGATGAAGAATGGAACCTTCTCGATAAAAAGGCACTCAGAACAGTACAGTTGTGCCTCGCAGCGTCGGTCACCTTCAATATTTCGAAGGAAACAACGACAGAGGGTTTGATTAAGGCGTTGGAGAAACTATATGAAAAACCCTTGGCCTTAAACAAGGTATTTCTTATGAAATGGTTATTTAATATGAAGATGTCGGAAGGTGGATCTATTGCAGACCATTTAAATGATTTTAATACTATTACAAGTTAGTTATGTTTTGTAGGGGTAAACTTTGATGATGAAGTTAGAGCTCTGTTATTCTTGAGGTCATTGCCAGAAAGTTGGAATGGTTTAGTGATGGCCATTAGTAACTCTGTTTCTGGATCTAATACTTTAAAGTTTGATGATGTTGTCGGTGCCATCCTTAGTGAGGAAATGTGACGGAAAAGCTCTAGTGAGACATCAGGTAATGCTTTGAGTGCAGAGTCTAGGGGAAGAAAAATGGAAAGAGGAAAGAGCTCAGGATATCGCAGTAAATCAAGGAAAGGCAGGTCCAAGTCCAGATCGGGGATAGTGTGCTGGAAATGTGGAAAGAAAGGACACCTAAAGAAAGACTGTAGATCTCGGAAGGGAAAACAAGGAGATGCACAACAAGAAAACAATCATGAAGCAAATGTGACAGGTGACGTGTTACAAGATGCTTTGATTCTTTCTTTCAAAAATATTATTGATTCTTGGGTGGTAGATTCAGGGGCTTCATTCCACGCCATGCCTGATAAGAAGTATTTTCATGACTATTTTCAAGGAGATTTTGGACAAGTCCATTTGGGTGATGATAAACCTTGTAAAATTGTTGGAATGGGTAAGGTTCTTGTAAAACAACAGAATGGAAACCAATGGTTACTAAAGGAGGTAAGGCATGTTCCAGATCTGAAGAAAAATATGATTTCAACCGGGCAGTTAGGTGGTGAAGGTTGTGTGACAACTTTCACAGATAAAGCTTAGAAGGTCACCAAAAGAGCCCTGGTAATAGGAAAATGCGAGAAGGTTGGTACATTGTATTTATGCAATGGTATTTCTAACTCTGTTAATGCTTTAACTTCCAAAGGAGCAGATGTATCATTATGGCATCATAGGCTCAGACACAGGAGTGAAAAGGGGATGAAGATTCTTCACTCAAGGAATTTGTTTCCGGGTTTGAAGAATGTTGATTTGGAATTCTGTGAGAATTGCATTTATGGAAAGCAAAAGAGAGTCAGATTTCTCAGAGTTGGGAAAGAAAAGAAGAGTGAAAAATTAGAGCTTGTGCATACAGATGTATGGGGACCTACTCAGGTATCATCGCTCGGTGGCTCTCATTATTATGTTACTTTTATTGATGATGCAATTAGAAAAACTTGGATTTATTTTATTAAGAATAAATCTGATGTATTTGATACTTTCAAGAAATGGAAAGCTTTGGTTGAGATTGAGACGGGAAGGAAATTGAAGTGTCTCAGATCATATAATGGAGGTGAATATTGCAGGAAAGAGTTTGATAGGTACCATTCATAGCATGGAATTCGCAGAGAGAAGACAGTTCCAAGAACACCTCAAGAAAATGGTGTGTCAGAAAGGATGAATAGAACAATCATGGAGCATGCAAGGTGCATGAGATTGCATGCAGGATTGCCTTTACAATTTTGGGTAGATGTTGTAGATATTGTTGTAGAAATGTACCACGGTGGTCGGTGAAGACCTCAGGTTTCCATTAGCATGTCTTGGTTCACTTGTGAGTTGCCCTTGTTTATGATAGTTGACACCATCCACATTATATGTTGTAGTTCCTTATAGCGACATCTTATATGCTGGCACCTGAGTTACAGTGTAGTATCATTTATTCCATCATGCTCAGTTGGTACTATTTGGATAATTTTCTTGACTTTAGTGATTAGCTTCATACTTTAGCATGATTGATCAACTCTTTATATGTGATATTCAGACATGCACTTTCTTGATTATGTGTTAAACACACATGGGGAGCGACAAATATAGGAAAAGATAAAACCTGCAATTCAATTTTATTCACAATTGATATACATTTATAATACAATATGGTGACCGTTGGGATTCACATCCCAAGGTCCCTTGGACTGCTTAGTCTGTTTAGCTTCCACACTAACCCATTTAGGATTAGGTGTCCAACATTCCCCCCCTTAATCCGAAGGGTTATGTATGAGTCCAAGAAAAGAGTTGTAATACAAAATGTGCCAAAAATGCATGGCCGCACTAGGCTGAATGTGCTCTATGAAATTTTGGTATAAAGGGCGGTGGTTTAAGGATGACCACCAACACTGGAACGCTTAGTGCAGTTCCCAGAACTCTTCCAAAACTGGAAAGAAGTTGAAGTCTTCTGCTAGAGGAAGTGATCCTATTGTTTTAAAGAGGGAAACCTTCAACCATAAAAAGGAGGTCTCACCCCGCATAAAAGGTAAAACTTCAACCTAAAAAGGGAAGTCTCAACCTGTGATGGTTTAAGGATGACCAACAACTCTGGAATGCTTAATGCAATTCCTGGAACTCTTCCAAAACTGGCAAGAAGCTGGAGTCTTCTGCTAGAGGAAGTGTTCTCAATTTTGTCTCCGGAAATCTTCCAAAACTGGCAAGAAGTTGAAGTCTTCTGCTAGAGGAAGTGTTCCAGATTTCCTACTGAAGGCATGTTCACGGACATCTGTGTCTATGGCTACAACTCTGAAACTGGTGTGGCAGGGTGTGGCTCCGGCTCGCTTGATG
>APFE030500259.1:11579-27954 GCA_000404065.3 Pinus taeda | reverse complement strand
TAACATGAATAACATACAATGTCAAGTTCTAGGTACACTTATAGACCCAACACAACCAACATGTCAATTGATCAATACAAAAATGCAAGCTTCTATGATTATTTTTGTAGCGGACTTGGCAATTAAAATGGGAAAAAATGATATGAGGGGTTGCACGGGAGGGAGGTAGGGAAATAAGAGACACACATGCCATAGAAAGGAACCTTGGAGTAAGGAAAAGACACTAGTCGAGAGGATTTGATTTGATCCTCCTAGTAGGAGATGTAAATGTAAATGACCAAGTATATGAAACTTTGATGAAGAACTATCTTGGGCCTATCATCCTTAAGGTAAGAAGAAGTGAAAGACTCAGACATGTTTATGATGATACTATTTTTTTCATTGGGAAAACAAGAAGTGGACCCATCATAGTATTTGGGGAAAAACCATGATTCTCGGTCCTTCATAGGGGAGAAAATCTCTTCATCAAGACTAGGGGAATGAACATCATCGCAAACATATCTCTAGTGAAGGGAAGGAATGCTAAAACATGAAGAATAACCCTTTATAGATGGCATGAAATAGGGAAGAATCTTCCTAAATTTCTTCTATATTAGATTCATCATAATTTCCCACAATCTTGGAAGGCCTTTCTTTGATTGGATCATCTTGGAACGTAAAGAAGAGACCTTTCTAGCCACTAGGAAAGGCTTCATAAGGACCAACATTACTGTTCAGAAGGGGCGAAGCATTTTATTCTTCCTTGAGCTCATTCTTATGGACTTGAGACAACATGGGGTCTTCATTTCTATAATCATACCCAATTGGCCAATCAGCGACCCAAAATTCACTTGTAGATTCTTTGTTTATTCAACTATCATGATCTTCCTTAGAATCCTTAGACTCTTCACTATACATTTGGTGTTGGTTAGGATGACATTCATTCTCTTCTTTAGATAGGGAGGCCTTTTTCTCCTTCACCCATTCCTGAAGAATGATCTCCAAAGTATTTACTACATGATTTTTGATAAAATGCCTTAAGAAGAAGGTCATCAATAGGAATCTCTTTAAATTCACTCTTCGTGTCATGTAGGCTTTCTAATTGCTCACAATAGTGGGAGAAAATCTCTTGGGAGTTATATGTTTTCTCAGTATCCTGCAAGACTTTTCATATTCCATCATGCATTCTTGCAATGTCTGAGGGCTCTCACGGTTGAGATCTTCCTCATTATCCTTAGAGGACATTCTTTCCAATTCATGAGTCCTTTGCCACCATCATTAAAGTATGCATCAATAAGAGACTCTTCCTCAAGAATAAAACAATATTGAATAACTTCCTCCTCTAGAAGGGCCATATCTAACATTTGGGATATGTATTCATGAGATTGGAAACTCGACCCTTCATGCAACAAGAAGTGCGTAGTCAATATCAGAAGAGAAGGAATGATTTTAGGTTTACATTACTCAAGAGGATCGGTACTTGGGGAAATGGATAGGACAAACAATTCCATTTGGTCACAATATTGAGTTATATTTTTCTTTTAAAGGTACCTTATGAACCTTACCACATGGTTGGCTACGAAATATGGATCCCCATCAAACATAGGCATATTCTTCATGGATTTCAATGAATGATGTCTTGGGATCCCTATCATATCTATGGCAGGAATATATGTGGTCAACATGTTGTTGGGTCCATAATGACATGGTAGTCGCTAGGGTGAATGAAATTTCCTGAACAAATGCTTGCTTCACCCTACAAGAATTGACTTTGAAGTTCAATAAAGAACTAGGGCTTCGTTCTTCTAACGGAGTTGCCAATAACATTATGTCAATATGTCATATGGGGAACCAAACACATGTTTCATGTCCTTAACAACGATTCCAAAACCTTACCACTCAAACTAGAAAGGGGCCTAAAAGGGACTCCTTAAGGGACAACTACTAGATCAAGTGCAACAATGGAGACTTAACCCATTGTTACCTCATCTAAGACTCCCTACTCTTTATGAATTTTCACCGATGGGAGGAAACCCAGTATATGGAAAGTCATTTGTGAAGGATGAATAAAAAAATGGATGTGAAGTGAACTCACTAATCCATTTCCTAGACAAATGTAAAGAATGGAGCTTTCTTTCTCTTTAAGAAACTATACAATGATTTCTAGGAGAAATGAGGTGAGGATTTAAGGGCTAGTTTGAGGGCATATGAATTGTAAAGGAGTTTCCCAATCCATAAAATCCTTATTGAACTTGGTATCCTAGTGGTTCTTGAAGACCTGAATTTTCAATGGTATGGGACCACATAGGGCCAAGTGGGCCCAAACTAGGTTAAGGAGAGGAAATCTAGCAACCAATGTTGTTCTTAACCCAAAAAAGGAAGGGGAAAGGATCAAAGCAATAATTTTTAATTATATGTGTCAAATTGATATTATGAGGTGCTAGCCTAGAGTACTAGGGAAAAGTTTGATCTCAGAGCTAGGGGTTGAGTTATCTCACAATTGAACCATTGGAATGGATTCAAAATTGGAGGACTTGAGGACACACTAGCATAGTAGAGGCTAGGAGATCAAACTTTTTATTTGGTAATTTTGTCAGGAAAGTGATGCCCTAGGTGGCCCAACTTGGCTAGAGCTAGAAGAGAAAGGGAGAGGTGGAGAAAGAATGATCTTTGAATGATCACCTATTGGTGGACCTATGCCTAATCCCTTGGGGAGAATGGAGTCTAGGAGAATGATGAGAAAGGAACTCGTATTTTAGTTAAGGAGGCCTTAAGGGGTACTTCACTTGGCCTTCATGAAAAGAAGAAGATAAATTCACTTATGGAATTATTAGTTTCTATAGAATTTATGGTGGCAATAGCACATCGCATTCCATTTATAAAATTAGAAAATTGGTTTTAAATTTCCTCTTCTAACTATCACATGATTCCAAGTGCACCTGATTTTGATGAGAGTTCAAGGTAGTCTTGCTGAAATATCTACCTAGACGTACACCTTAACCAATGCACTAATGTCCTCACCCCTGATTGAGTATGGATAAGACCTTTTCATTAGAATATAGAAATATGGACTTTCACTCCTGTTTTAGAGGATAGTTTGGAGATTTCCATGAAACTATCTTCGAGCAAAGGTGAGTATGATACTATTCTATGTATTATGCAATTGTTGTTTAAAAGAAAACACAATTGCAATAAAGTCTTTAGGTGCCAATATATGCCTAGTCAAGGTTTGAACATGCGAAATTTCTAGGTGCCCATATATACCATTTCCATGGAAAAATGTAATTAAATTATGTGGTTGACCTTTATAGAAGTGGATTAACAAAACACCAAATCACTAGCCATTCTACACTAGAAGAGTTGTTTTAAAAGATACTAGAATGAGATTTAATCCAATTATCTATGCAAGCATTACACACCAATTTTTATCTAGTCTCTCTAAGTGCTAAAAGAGTTGTTTTAAAAAGATACTAGCATGAGATTTAATCCAATTATCTATGCAATCATTACGCACCAAATTTTATCTAGTCTCTCTAAGTGCTAAAACATGTTGAATAACTACATCAAAGCTAAGCTAGAATTGAACCTTACCTAACTATGAAGAACTTGTTGTTGGCCACTATAGAATCCATAAATGAAATTACACTTAAAATATAAAAATAAATCACGAAAATTGAACCTTGCGTTACAATTTAAACTCCAAAGTTAAGCTCTTGATTCCCACTATGAGATTCCACATTAAATATAAATATAAATCATCACATTTTATTAAAATAAATAATCATGAAATATTAATAACAGACAATAGTATTGACCAGATAATCAATCAAAAGGATTGGGTTGCCACAAACGTCCAAGATCCTTAATTCGCTGAAGCCAACAAAGATACGACAAAATATGAGAAAAACTCATCCGAGTCCAGCGGCCCACTAGCACTGCTTAATAATAAGTGACAGCTGGTTCTAGTAATAATTGCTTCTTCTTGCGCACCCTGCTGGTGCATTAATCCGATTAACTTCGGAGAGATTGTTTTCAAAACCCTGAATTAGGTTTTGAAAATATTGGCCCGTCGATTTTGTGAGCTTTTCAAGCCTGCTACAAAAGTGTTGATTTTGTGAGCTTTTCAAACCTGCTACAGAAGTGATCAAAATCGCGCAACGCCTTTTTCCCAGTCAAACTATCAGCGTCAGCTTTAAGGGCGCTTTCTATATGGTCTTGCAACTCTTGTTAAACTCAATGATGAAGTCGTTCTAAACTACTTTCAGCTTCACCTTGCAGGAATTCGAAAAGTTTTTGTTTTTTGCGAACAATATCAGCTTCCTAGTCATCATTGTTGGATGCCGGGGTTAAATAATAGCCATATGCATATGTCCATTTAAGCATGTGCCTGCATTCTACTATCTGCAACCATGCATCTACCACACATTTGAAATTTGTTAAACCAGATCGACTCATTCTCGTCTGTTTACACTCATTCAATCTTTTAATCTCTACCTCTCACACAGCCTGCAGATCAGATAACGCCTTTTCCTCTGACTTTTCATTTGCCTTCCATCTTTCAATATAAAATACCAACCTATCTGAAGAAGATGTTTTAGCTGCAAACCTTTTCCAAGAATCGACTGAGGCCGAATTCCTGGATTGATTCCCTGCATTGCAGGGACCATGTTTAAACCAATCACCAAGGCATAACCAACAGAATTGAAATTCACACGGGGACCTACATGTCATGTGCATACACCCTTGATTTTTATCTATTGGTCGACCACACTTTGGACACGGCTTGGAATTACAAAATATCCAGTACGTATTGAGTGAATCACCATTATAAATTTGATCAATCCATTTTTTGACTATGTCGCAGCCTATTGGACGATGAGACTCCTCTAAACAATTCCAGCAAAATTTATGTGAACAATTGCAGACAACCTCCTTATGAGTTACATTAGAATAGGCAGAGTCAACCTCCACACAGTACGCACAGTTTGGCGCTGGACACCATTTAACCCTGCTATTTTGTTCAACATATGACCTCACAAGATAGGTTCTATATTTGTTCTTATCTTCCTCAGATAAGCCCAGAGAAAAAACCATGTCTTCACTCACAATGGCACGGCATCGTGGACATCGTAGGTTGAGGCATCCTGCACCATCATGATTTATTGATGTGTGAATAAAAGTTCGCCAACAATCTTGGAAAAATAAATGGTCGCAGTACTTGAGTGACTTCATGTCTCTGATCTTCAAATCATAGAAACATATCGGACAGGTAGTTAATTCCATTTTCTTCTTCTTTGGTCTCATGTTTATTGTCCGGCTGCAACAATAGGCCCACACCATTTCTTACTTTCTCCTCATCTGCAAACCATTGATCGTTGGCATTAATAGAATCCCAATCGAAGTGACGCAAAAGAATAGCTGCCTCAGCTTCCGAGACAGTCAGCACAGTTGAAACGCTTTTGGTAGCATTGTGCTGACTCTCACGAATGTCGTTCAGACTTAAAACCGTATATTTCATACGTCTTTTATTGTGATCATGACGACTGCATGCTAATTTCAACATCTTTTCATATCTCAATTCTTCATCTTCGTTTTCGCTTTGGTTGCTTTCCCTTTCATCGCTTTCGCTGTCATACATCTCATTATCGGACATTTCATCGTATAAAGCCATATTGGTCGAGTGCGAGTACATCAGAGTCTGAGACTTTTTTTCTTGGCCTTGCAGAATCCACAGAAACAAAACGCCTCTGAACGTTGTCAAGAAACTCTGTCTGCTTACCTTTTTGTACTAAATCAATCTTTGCTTAGCTGATATTTATACTGATGTCACTGGGCGCAGATATCAAAAACCATTCAAGAGCCGACATTGGTGATTATCTGCTTGATTTTAAATGTAATTTAAAATAAGGCTTACAACCCAAAGTAAAGCAGTTTCCCCTCCATATATTTATCCGTAGAGACGCTTTCTGTTGTCATTATTACTTATTTTTAAGGAGAAACATTCCATTCCGTTGTCATTATTAATGAATCACAAATCCTAACATCCACAAAATATATCTTAGAAAGTACGGGGAATTAAAATATTAAATTTTAACTAAATTTTTCTTCCTGAATATGCCAAAAATTTCACCATTTGAAGTATCCCAGAAAAGAATGTAAAAGTGATTCATTCAAAGTATAAAAACCCTAGGATTATATGCTCTCATACCAAATGTTAACACCCAAATACATAAAATTCAATAGTTCACACAATGTACAACAATGTGAGCATTAATGACAACCCAAAAATAGATAATAATAACAGAAATGCCTCAAAATACCTCAAATAGATTTATACATCGAAATAACATCCACACCATCCATAATGAATACATCATCACTATATACATCGATCCACACATTACACATGCAATCCCTTCATTATTAGGATGATCCTATTACATATACATTTACATATTCCATAGTAAAGCGAGAATGCAAAATATGTTCATTTAAGGCCTCAAAATGACTCTTGATGTTTTTGACTTTCCAAACAAGGACTGCTGGAATAAATGGTCGTGTGCAATGATTCCTCCACTTTTTCTACTTTGAAAGCATTAAGATGGATGAAAAATAAGATACTCACCCAATCCTGATCATACACCCTCATTTTGGGAGGATTTTGGTCCCCAAAAGCATCTACTGAATGAGGTGAGTATATTTTGATGAAAACTTGACTAAACTGAGAGGGCGGGGGTGACTAAGTGTCGTACATTCATGGACATCAAAATTATATTCTTGTAGCTGATTGTCTGAAAAATTAAATGAGCATATTAAAACATAATTACCAATTGATTTAATATGCGAACACCAAGTAATAAGTTAACCTAAACATCACTTATCTCGATTAAAGGAATAACCTCTTCTATTTTTTTCTTAGCTTGAAACACATCAACATAAGTCTAGTCACACCTCAAGTGTTTTGTTAGGGGAGAAAGACAACAAGTATACCAAGCTTTTGATAATATGGTTTAAACACATTCCCTCCTATTACTCCGCTGTTAGTGAGTCTATTCATTAACCCAACAGAGTCACCTCAAGGAGATGCAAGCATCGCTTAGTTCCCAGGATACTTGTTTAATACCACAATGAAGTTGTTTTGGGAGGCCCAACTTTAAACATACGATCATGACAGATGGGTGAGGAACCACATGACTGGCTCAGATGGCAAAGAAAATGGCACAATGAGCTAGTTGGTGGCTGCAAGGAGTTGCTGGATGCTGACTGAGGACCATCTTGGAGAATGTTTTTTTTCCTAGAGATATCACCCACAAAATGGTGGGTAATAGTTCCCCTCATGCATCCAATAACTAAGCAATCATTTTTACCCATGGGTATTTTGCCCACAATTTTGGGTACAAATCCCATCACTTGAGTACATTTCCCACAAAACCACATTTGTGTGGGCCAACTCCACATAAACCTAGTACCCTAGAGGTTGTGGGAGTACCTCCCAAGCTACAATTATCAACACTCCCTCTTAGTTAGGGAGGTATTTCCACTACTTGGAAGTAACTCATCAACGACACTAGCCCAATCTTGGCATCCACCATTACAACATACTCTGTAGAATGATACTCTTTTTGGGTTGTTGATTCTCCCTCTGAACCTGCAAACTCCCACTTGAACTTGATCCCCTCTTAGTCCCACTTGAACTTGATCCCCTCTTAGTCTCTGAAACTTGCTTCTTCCCTTGTGTTTAAGAATGTAGCTATGGTTTGCCTTCATAATAAAAAAAATCTATTTATAAAATTACAAATCATATTTGTGTCAAAAGAATATTTTAAGGCATGTTATCAATGGCCTTTTTCAAAAGAAAGAAATTTAATTTTTCATATTGAATTCAAGACACCATAAGATTTCAAGTTAGCCTCCCATGTGTTCAAGTCAGATCAAACCATTATGGAAACCATTAAACTTCATTAATTACTATATAAAGGAGACACTCATCCTCCTTATTAAGCACTTCTCATCCATGATCTCAAGTATCTTATCTATGCAAAGTCAAGGAGGTCGAGATTAAGGAGAAGAAAGCTAGGTCGACATTCCTAAGAGAGGAGTTCTATGATGATCCAAGTTTTGTGAGAGGGTCAAAATTTTGTGATGGTTCTATCTCTGTTGATGAGTCAAATACTATGATTTTTCTATCTTTCTTGATGATATGAGTTCTGAGATGATTCTTTTGAAATATGTAAGTAGGTTTGGTCTTCATAAATGTATTTGATTCATAATGAAATGTATTTATCAAAATAATAAATAAAGTATTATATAATTATAATTATGGCATATTAAAGCATGGGTTTCATGCTTAGGTCACCACATTTTAGGTCAAGTCCCTATTGAGGACTTCTAGGATTTATTCTGAGTCATTAGAGTCATTGTCCATTTAAAGAGACCCTTCTTTGGGTTTTGAATAATGTAAAAAGAATTAATATTGAGTCAAATAAGCTATTTGTCACCTCCGCACAAAGTTGGCCTTAAGAAGATCAAGTTGGCCTCAAATTAGGTAATTTTACCTCACCAGAAGCCTATATATTGGAGTAGTTTGAATTCATTTGGAGCAATTCACTTCTCTCAAGCAAGTTCGAAATTTAGAAGAAAGAGGTTGGAAAAGTACAAAGAGAGGAAGGAAGTCAAAAGGAGTGTGAAATTGGAGAAAGAGGTAGAAAAGAAGAAAATCAAAATTTTGGGCTCTCTCTCCCTCTCTCTCAGGTCGATTCCTCTAGGAGATCGAAGTCTCTCTTGTCAGGTTGAAGTTGTTGCTACTTCCAGTTGCTTGGTTGAAGCTTCTACTACAAGTTTTTGCTAGGTCGAAGTTGCTATTGAAGGGTTATCATCTGCAAGAAGGAATAAAGGGATGACTTGGTGTGGAGGAAGTCTTTCTCTAGGTCTAGAGTCTTGGATTATCTCGTGAAACTATTGAAGGAATAATTCTTCACTGGGTTTTCCCCTAGATAGGGGCCCTGGCAACCACGTACATCTGGTGTCTTTGTGCTATTGTTTTGGTATTTATTGATGAACTAAAATATAAAAGAAGAACATAAAGGTAAAATAATAACAAAAAAATAAAATAATCACGAGTAATTATCTACTGAAGAAAATCTTTACGCCTTTATGATTTTGTAACATGGTAGCAGGGCTAAGGTGAAGAAGGAAAAACGCAGTTTGGGGATTTACTAAAACAAGTCTAAGAAATTTCAAAAAGATTGAATAAGGGATCATATAAGGAGATCTTATAAGGGAAGAAGCTTAATACCTTCAAGGACAATGTCTAACACAGTAGAGGGTGATAAAAAATTGGAAGGAGCATCAAATTATAGGGCATGGAAGAAGAGAATTGAAATCATTCTTGAAAAGAACAAAGACCTCGATTTGGTCAAGGGAAAAGTGAAGAAACCTACCGAAGAATCTAGTGATGGAGATAAAGTGAAGTTTAGATATTCAAAGATATTGGATTTGACACTAATGGTAGAAAGTATAAAGGACAATATTGTCCCATAAATTTCCAACATAGACCATGCTCAAGAAATGTATGAAGCCTTATAAAAAAATTTCACTATCAAGAACAATGGTTAAGTAGCAAGTCTGAAGAATGAATTGAGGACCACAACAATGACAAAGGATGACACCGTGGCTTCCTTATTTGTAAGGATATCTATAATTGTAGATGATTTTTTTTAAGCCATATATGGAATTGTATCGGAAAAAGAGCTAGTGATTACTACAATATTGGGATTGCCACCTACTTGGAGTGCTTTTGCTTCAGGACTCAACACATGGAAAGAAACTCCTACATTCAAACAATTATGGATTTCCTACAACCAAGAAGAGATTATACTCTCATTAGTATCCAACAATGAAGAAGAAAATCTTTCAAATGCACACTCCGCTTATCACAAGAAAGGAAACTTCAAGAAGTCAAAAGGGCCAAGAAGGAAGGTAGACATGTCCAAAATAGTATTCTAGCAATGTCATAAAATGGGTCACTATAAAAATGATTGTCCTGACAATCCTAAGAAAAAGAAAAGGAATAGTGACCAAGCTAATGTTGCTAAATAAGGATCTCCAAAGAAGAACAAATCCGAAGAATTGGATATAAGGGACTTACACTACTAAGTCCTTTGCTCTAAGCTTTAGTTGTTTCATTTTTTTTTTCTAGTATTTGTAGGTTTAACATATTTTGGAAAAACATATTTTATTTTTCTTTATAAGGTTATAGGTATCCTTTAAGCTTGGAGGGATCAGTCACTAACCTCCAAAGATAAGTATATTATTACCTTTTCATTTTTAGTTTTCCTTACTTATCTAGTTATGCTTGAATTAAATACTAATCACATTTCTATTCATATTTTTCTTGTTTAGGAAAAGCTTGTTGAATACTTAAGGATTGTGGAAGAATACCTCACAAAACCAAGCATTGGAATTACAAGGGTTGTTTAAAAAACTATGCTTTAGAATTTAATTTTTGCTCTCCTCGTGATATTCATTCTTGATAAACTATTCTACATTACTAACATCACTGTGTCTAACTCTCTTGAATCATAAATATTCTGGATTGGCTGATTCATCATTAGATAGATCTACCCTCATATATTTTATTACTCTTGTGGAACCCTAAAAAGGTTCCTTGTAACAACCCCTAACTTAAGGGTATGTCGATAATAATGTGTGAAACCCTAGCCTATTTAGGGTTATTGATGAAATCTAAAGAAACTGTTTGATTCTTTGATAATGTCACATTATGGATTTTAATATGGTTATGAAAACAATAACTTGTTAGGGTTGAATGGTGATGTTTGAAATCCCAAACCTTTGAAGTATTGATAAATTAGGGTTTTCTATGTTTTGTATTGAAGCCCTAGATCATTAGGGTTTGGTAAGGATTATAAGTAGGACCCTTATTTTAGATAATGTCATAGAAATGAAATCCTAGGTATATGTGTGTTTGTCCAATCAAACCCTAATATGATCAAGTTTGTTATAGGTCTAAATTTAATATATTAACATTTGTATATTTGGTTTTAACTAACACATGTTATGATATGCTTATGTATGATGATGGAATTCTAGATATATGAGTTGACCTAATTATTGATGGCCATGAGTCCTAGGGTTTCGAACTAAGCCCTAGTCGAAGTTTGATTCTCTAGGATTATGGTATTTGTGAATTCTAGGGTTTTGTAACTAAACCTTAGTAGAAATCCAATTCTCTAATATGTGATTACTAGTGTGATAATCTGAGATTTATGAAATATTGTTGAAATCTAAGTATGAGCTGTGATTGGTTTTGATTTTTGGAGCTTAATGGCTCATGTATGAAATATAGGATCTTGCACTAAATCCTAATGGAAGTCTAACATATGAGTTCTAATGTTGTTAGATGCATTGTAGAACTATATTCATTTGAATTCCTTCTAGGGTTTGCAATATTTTGTAGTAGGGTATGTCATACCTATGGAAGAAACATTGAAGCCTTAGAAATAATTAAGGTTGTTATCTTGATTAAGGTACTCAAAGTCTTGATGATGAAATCTAGGGTCTATGAAAAAACCCTGACATATAGTTAAAGTGTAAAAGTATGTGTTTATTATTGTGAACCTAAATAAGTTTAGGTATTTGATGCCTAATGTCAAATGCTTCCATTATTATATTATGATATATATAACTTCATGCTTCTATATAGGCTTTTTTGTTCTTTCTATATAAGTTGTACAAGTATATGGTATTCAAGATAATGAAGATGCTTGTAAGTAAAGCTCATATGATAAGCATGATGAAGAAAGTTATATGAATTATGATGGTCATAAGAAGGATGGAAGCCATGAAAGATTCTCTAATGTCATAGAAAATAAGTTGATATCCCTAAGTTAAGAAGGAGCTTGGATGAAAGGAATATCCCTATTTGAGAGGGAGGGCATATCACAATCAGATGAACAACTTGAAAGAAGAAATTGGAGAATGAATTTTCAGGAGTTGTTGAGATAAAAAAAACAAGATCTGTTTGTAGAATATGTTGCTGCATGTGAAATAAGAAACAAAAATGTATGATTAAGGAATCTTATGTCAAGATTAATTTGGAATCCTACTATGATAAATTGAAAAGCAACATCAATTGTCTTGAAGACCCCGAAGGTTTGTGTTTACTTATGTACTTCTGAAAGTTTGTTACTTATTCGAGTTGTGTTTGTACAGGTAAATCTCTCATAGGTTTGATGGCATGTTGGTTACATAAGAGAGATTTGTTACCGATCTGCTTGATTGGGGAGCATTTTCTACCAATTGGAATAATCATGAGTGTTGAGGCTTTCTGTGTAAGACACATTTCTTGGGAGGAAATCTAGCCGACATGTTGTGTTGATGTCTAGATCCCGAAGTAGGGAGGGTGGTGTTGGTCATAGAGATTTGACCTTAGATACATACTTGTATCCCTGGGTTGATGGTTAGCAAGTAAGCCTAATGGTACCTAGAGAGGCTGAAAGCTTTAGTCCATCTTAGTCCCACTCGAATAGATTTCTGTGGTCGGGAATCTAGTCCATGGAATCGCAAGTGCCTCAACTATTGGAGGACCTTGGATAGATTTTCGTGGTCAGGAATCTAGTCCATAGCTTTGCGGTGCCTAAATTCTTCATGGTTTATTTTCTTTGAGATCTTCCTTATATTTATGAATAACTCCCTAGTTAAGAACAAGTGTTGAAATATGTAACTAGGTTTGGTATTCATAAATGTATTTGAGTCACAATGAAATGTATTTATCAAAAGAATAAAAAAATACTATTATTATTATTATTGTGACTTATTAAATCATGGATTTCATGCTTGGTTCATCATGTTTTAGGTCAAAGTCCCCATTGAGTACTTCTAGGATTTAATCTGAGTCATTAGAGTCATTGTCCATGTAAAGAGACCCTTCTTGGGCTTTTGAATCACGTAAAAAGAATTAATATTAAGTCAAATAAAATATTTGTTACTTCCACACCAAGTTTGCCTCAAGAAGATAAAGTCATACTCAAACTGGGTAATTCGACCTCACTAGAAGCCTATTTATTGGAGTAGTTAGAATTAATTTGGAGCAATTCACTTCTCTCAAGAAAGTTCGATATCCAGAAGAAAGAGCTGGGAAAAGTACGAAGTGAGGAAGGAAGTCAAAGGAGTGTGAAATTGGAGAAAGAGGAAGAAAATAAGAAAATCAAAATTTTGGGCTATCTTTCTCTCTCAGGTGGATTTCTCTAGGAGATCAAAGTTTCACTTGCCAGGTCAAATTTGTTGTTTTTTTTGTTGCTGCCAGTTGCTGGGTCGAAGCTACTACTACAAGTTGTTTTTTCTAGGTCAAAGTTTCTATTGAAGGGTTATCATCTGCAAGAAGGAAGAAATAGTTGACTTGGTGTAGAGGAAGTCTTTGTCTAGGTCAAGGGTCTTGAATTATCTCGTGAAACTATTTAAGGAAGAATTGTTGACTGAGCTTTCCCCTCAATAGGGGTTTTTCCCTAACTGTCTGCCTACATCTCGTGTCTTTGTGCTATTTTTTTGGTAATTGCTTGATGAACTAAAGTATAAAATAATAACATAAATATAAAAAAATCACAAGTAATTATGTATATAAAAAAATCTTTTTGCCTTTTTGATTATCTAACAGATTCGAGTTTTGTGAGAGGACCTGAGTTTTGTGATGATTCTATCTTTGTTGACGATTCAAGTTCTGCGATGATTCATGTTTTGTGAGTGGATCCATGATCTATGATGGTCTTATCTCTAATGGTGATATAATCCTATTCTTTGATTATGATGCAAGCCTACTCTATGATGATGATCCAAGTTTCTTTGTGATGAATAAACCAATTTTTTTTGTGATGGATCAAACCAAGCCCTTGTTAAGAAGGACCTATGATCTAACCCTATGAAGTCTAGTGAAGCTTCTCAAGATGAATATTTGTGGAAAAGTGAAGAGGTTATATTAGGCATCTTGTTGGTAGTCTTGTAAACACATCTTGTTGAGTAGTGGACCATAAGCATGGACTCTTATGTATCTCTTGTTGAACTGAAGATTTCTTTAAGAAGAAGGTTTTTGGGTTCCCCCCTAGTGTGATTTACGAAGGTAAACATTGTGTCTCTCTTGTGCATTTTTATCTTTGCTAATTCATTGTCTTTATGGTTGGATTTTTGAATTTTGAATTTCTAAATGATACAATTGAAGTGGTAAATAATTATCTATACCATTGGAAGTAATTATCAAGTTTCAGAAATATTATGCTTATGTAAATTTCACTCAAAAAGTCAACATGGTATCTGAGATTTGGTAAAAGGAAGGAGCACTGAGATCACCTATAATTGAAGCACTAATGGGATAAGCCATTTTCACTCCAAGCAAGTTTTCGAATCCCTAATAGATCAAATACATTTTTTTCATCTAAAAAAGACTAGAAGTCAAGTCCAGTTTGAAGTGATTTTGTGATATAGGCCGAAATTTATTCTATGGTGAATTCGAGATCACTTTGAGACACCGATATGAGTTTCAAAGGTGTTATTCTAGTATAAGATTTTGTAGTGTTCCAAAGCCATTTTTTATGATACAAGTCTGAGCTATTTTCTGAGATACTTGTCCAAGACCAATACCTTCCGTGGTTCTGTCTGAGCATCTATGGTTCTATCTCAACTAAAAGTATATAATTTCTAGTCAATCTAGGTCGTTCATTAGGTAGATGATCTGATGGTAGAACTTATGTTTAGTTTAGGGTTTTTTACCCTGGAAGGAAACCCCCTCTCTTTGTATGAGGGCATTGTATTTGAGGCTGTGTAATAGATGTGTATTCTCCGAGTGAGAAACAAAGAGGTGATACTGTGAGAGAAAACAGAGGATATTACAGCGAATCTGTTGTAGGTTGTGTCTCTTCATTTTGCTGGATAATAGAAAGGAGGGCTGGCTATTCGGGGTGGACGTAGACCAAACTGGGTGAACCACGTATATTTGTGTCTCTCTTGTTTTATGCGTTTTCTGTGTTTATATTTCTACAATATTTTATGTGTTACATTGCTCTGTAATATATAAGTTTCTAACAAATGGTATTAGAGCCAAAGGTCTATTTGGCTGATAAACTTGCAGGAAAGAAGGGTTCCTCATTTGAGTGGGAGCAATGGAAGAAGATGGTAAGTTTAGGGTAGAGAAATTTAACGACCAAAACTTCTCGCTGTGGAAGATGCAGATGGAAGATTATCTGTATCAGAAAGATCTGTACCTACCATTGGGCGGAAAAAAAAGATGCCGATGGGTATGATAGATGAAGAATGGAACCTTCTCGATAAAAAGGCACTCGGAACAGTACAGTTGTGCCTCGCAGCGTCGGTCACCTTCAACATTTCGAAGGAAACAACGACAGAGGGTTTGATTAAGGCGTTGGAGAAACTATATGAGAAACCCTTGGCCTTAAACAAGGTATTTCTTATGAAATGGTTATTTAATATGAAGATGTCGGAAGGTGGATATATTGCAGACCATTTAAATGATTTTAATACTATTACAAGTCAGTTATGTTTTGTAGGGGTAAACTTTGATGATGAAGTTAGAGCTCTGTTATTCTTGAGGTCATTGCCAGAAAGTTAGAATGGTTTAGTGATGGCCATTAGTAACTCTGTTTCTGGATCTAATACTTTAAAGTTTGATGATGTTGTCGGTGCCATCCTTAGTGAGGAAATGTGACGGAAAAGATCTAGTGAGACATCAGGTAATGCTTTGAGTGCAGATTCTAGGGGAAGAAAAATGGAAAGAGGAAAGAGCTCAGGATATCGCAGTAAATCAAGGAAAGGCAGGTCCAAGTCCAGATCGGGGATAGTGTGCTGGAAATGTGGAAAGAAAGGAAACCTAAAGAAAGACTATAGATCTCGAAAGGAAAAACAAGGAGATGCACACCAAGAAAACAATCATGAAGCAAATGTGATAGGTGACGTGTTACAAGATGCTTTGATTCTTTCTTTCAAAAATATTATTGATTCCTGGGTGGTAGATTCAGGGGCTTCATTCCATGCCACGCCTGATAAGAAGTATTTTCATGACTATGTTCAAGGAGATTTTGGACAAGTCCATTTGGGTGATGATAAACCTTGTAAAATTGTTAGAATGGGTAAGGTTCTTGTAAAACAACATAATGGAAACCAATGGCTAATAAAGGAGGTAAGGCATGTTCCAGATCTGAAGAAAAATATGATTTCAACTGGGCAGTTAGGTGGTGAAGGTTGTGTGTCAACTTTCACAGATAAAGCTTAGAAGGTCACCAAAGGAGCCCTGGTAATAGAAAACGGCGAAAAGGTTGGTACATTGTATTTATGCAATGGTATTTCTAACTCTGTTAATGCTTTAACTTCCAAA
>APFE030500259.1:0-10460 GCA_000404065.3 Pinus taeda | reverse complement strand
AAGAAGCGATCCATCCTAGATGAATCTTTGTTCTTGCAGTACGTTTGTTGCTGAAGCATCTGTGTGAAGAATGGCTAGTTTTATGGCAGTGCTTACACGGATGAAGATCAAAACAGTGATCTTTCAGATGGCCAACTCGGTCACAGTGTTGGAATTTTACGATCTGTTGTTGTTGTTGCTGTGGAAGAGGAGCAGAGTCTGGAACAGCTGACGCTGAACTATCATGAGGAGTAGGTGAACTGTCATTAATGAAACCAACACTCTGAAACTGAATGGGTTTGCCATAGTCTGGAATATGAAAGGACAAGTCCTTGTCATATCCAAGACCAGTTCTGTGCTTGTTGTGGACAAGGTTCTCCCAAGGTCTGATGATGGGCTTGGGAAGTGCAGACTGAACTTCTGCATCTGCATGTAACCTTGTTTCTTTGTTTGGTACTAAATATGAATGAATTGTAACATGTTGCTGATGGGTGGTTGTCTCAATGTTCTGAACAAAAACAGGTTCAGAATGGTGTCTATTTTGATGTAGCTCTTCTTGCTGTAGCTGTGATTCAAGCTGCAAAAATTCGATCTTTTCCTGTGAATTTTGTAGACATGTTTGAATTTCTGAGAGAGATCTTATGCTGATTTGCAATTTGTCATCAACAGTAGATTGTATAAGAGTTTTCATGAACTCTAATACTTCACTGATTCTGGCCATTTTTCTTCAATGTCAGATTTACACCTTTAAAAACTGATCACAATTATTACTTAATGCATAAGAGTAATATCCACTCACAGTACACAGCAATATCTTGTATAAATGTGCAGAAAATGAATCAGGGAATCAATACATATATATATGTAGACAGAAACTATAATGGGTTTTAAATACAATGCCACAATTGGGGCAGCAGCAACTGCAAACTTGCTTGGTTCCTTCAAGTACTCCTTCACTTTCAAATCAGAAAAACTTCAATAATTATAACACGATGCCTTCAATTTTGCCTTCTTAACACTTATTATCATTTAATGAAACTCTGTTAAACTTGGCACAAGTCATAATACTTTGAAAGGTACACAAAACCCTTCTTTTGTGTCCTGTCTTGAGAAGTAAAATTTGTCGATTGAGCACTAACAATACTGATAAAAAAACAACGATAAATATAGGTTGACAATACTCAATGTAAGAACTCATGCTTAAATAGTTGTGTACTCATTGGAAAAAATTAAATCCATTCAGGTAAAAATCTCATAGATAGTCATTACCATTAAAGAACCAAACCCAGTTACTTTTCTAAAACCTTAGTATCCATCCTTCAAATTATTAACAACATCATATGGAATGGGTGTGACTGTCTCCAAAATAGTGCCCTCAACTATAAATCTTGGCTTAGGGCCCTCAGGCTGCCTCTTGGTGCTGAGAATCTCACCACGTGCTTTGCCCTCTACCTTCAATTGGTCATTGTTTTTTTTCTTCTTAATATAGCATCCTCTGCACACCTAGACAGTTGCACATGCTCAAATCGTACATGAATTCTCTTCTTGATTATCTTGTTACAAAAACCTGCCTTGTGCCATCCATATGAAGCCAATAGCAAACCCCCAAAGCCTCGGGGAGGTGCGTTTCCGTATCTTTTTTTATCGTACTTCCTCTAAAATGTCTGACTCTTTCAGGTGTACAAATATTTCTGGTTGTCAATTCTTCCTTCTCAATGACTTCTGAGGAATAATAGCTTGTTTTTCTTCTTCTACAATGGAGTCGTCACGTTCCTCACACGGCTCGTCTGATCATCAATATTGCGCACGAACTTGAACTTGATCTTCTTCTATGGAGTTATTATTATCGAATTTTCCGAAATGGCCCTGGAATTCTTCTTTCAATTCCAAGCACCGGACATCTCGGTCAACAAATTTTTTCTTCTTAATATAGCATCCTCTGAGCTTTGAACAATGACTCGAGTATTTCTAACCAAATCAAAGGCATTTTGACATAACTTTTGAATCTTTTGATGTTTTCAAAGAGGGACCGATCGCCACAGTTAGTGCTTCATTTACATCGAAATGGGAGGTAACCCCGACGCTGAAGGAGGGACCGACTACCGCAAACAGTGCTCCATTAAACATGTAAAGCTAAATTGAACAGTGGTTACTAACGTTCCGCCCTTGAATCAATAGACAACATTCAACACTGCGCCATTAACTGAACACTAATTCAAAAGCAGCGCTGGTAACCAAATAAACTTAAATCACAACTACCACAGAAACGAGGTATCATGCACTCGCAAACTTCTTCACTGTTCTACAGATGGCGGGATCAGCTTTTACATAAGGTGCGAGGAGAATTGTAGCACAAGAAAATGATTACAGTCAAGCCAGTGTTAAAAAATCTCGGCTCAAAAACGCTCACCATCCAATGGTTACTGACAAATACAAGCCAGCGTTAACAATTTGTTTGATTTCGACACCACGAGAAATACACCGAGACAAGACACACAGGGGAGATGCGTGTGCAAGTAGCTAACCATCAGAAAGTGTAATGCTTGTCTTTTCTCATGAGATTTTAATTTTTTTCCGGTCTTCAACTTGAATTTGTCACAACAGCAATCATCATCTCAATTGCAGTAAAAAACGTTTGTCTGCCTTCCACTCTGGACAAAGGCGTTCTTCAGCAGTGTTACTTCATTCAAGTGATCGAATCCCTCAGATTGCATGACAGCTTCTGTCGCCCAGGACCAGGTGTCTTTGTTTTATTCCCTCCTGCTGCACTAAACTTAATACCATGTCAGAATGTGCAAGAGCACGAAGGGCACACTGTGCTCCAGGACATGCAATGAATTTGAGACAGACAAATCCAGCAGCGTGAAAAACGTAGACTTTACAGGATGCAACGTTAAAAATGCAATTGGGTCAGTCAAAACATTCGAGAGATATTTCAGAGGACAGAGGCGTTGACGACAGTGCTCAGGAGCGTCAGGTATGCATAGAAAGTTACAGGTAATGAAGACCAAGCCAGCGCTATTCAAGGCAACTCAGACCAGTTGCTCAGGGAAAACAGGCCACACATCATGGCTCTGATACCATGTTAAACACACATGGGGAGCGAGAAAGATAGGAAAAGATAAAACCTGCAATTCAATTTTATTCACAATTGATATACATTTATAGTACAATATGGTGACCGTTGGGATTCACATCCAAATGTCCCTTGGACTGCTTAGTCTGTTTAGCTTCCACACTAACCCATTTAGGATTAGGTGTCCAACATTATGATTAGATGATCCATTATGTATTTTCAGTTCCTTTATACTTATATGAATATTGGATCCACTTTTGTACTTGACATGTGGACATGCTTTATTATCTATGAGCATGGGTATTGCCTCCCCACACAGTGGTTTCTTTTTTATCTCTTTTTCTGGCTTGGTAGTGTTATCACTCAGGTTGTTCCCAAAAACTTGTAAGAAAAGGGAATAAGGCCGAGGTAACCACTAACCAATCTTTTAAATGAAATTTCTAGCCAAACTGCATCCAGAGAGGGCTCTCTCTTTATAATTTAACTTTGTTTTTTGAAGTTTTATTATAGCTATGATGTGCAGAGGTTTGTTTTAAGTTTGTTTGGATGGTGATTTTAAACAGAGCTAGGTTGCAAGTCTGAAAGAGATTATTCCATTGGGAAATGGAGTCTATGAAGATGGACTGCTGAGTGTGTTTCTCTGATGATGGGCAATACTGCAAAGCAAGATAATCACTTTTGGAACAATATTGAAAGCTAGTGATTGATGGGATGTAAGCTAGGGGGTAAAGGGCAGTCAAGGATCCTTTATCATGGTGGCAGAGGGAAGGTGCATGAATATTTTCAAGGAGCAGTGAAGAATTCCTTGGCAATTTTCAAAATGAAAGAATTAGTGGAAACAGAAGCATTTAAGAATTTCTGTTTATGCTAGTTCCGAAGAAAACATAAATAACAGCAGGGATTGAACACAGAGTGTATTTAAACAAGTTCCGGGCTATTATTTTTCCCTATTGTTAATATTAATGGAACATATATGAAATTTTCAAACATAGAAAACACAAAAACACAGTTTAGAATAACTTATTGAGCCAAAGAAAGACAGAAGAATTATGTAGCAGATTCCAGAATCTTCAAATCCACATTCAGAAGGTCTAGCAGCAATGCATTTCAATAACCTTTGTATTAATAAATATCATAGTTATAACGCAGTCCAAGAGGAGAATCACCAACCCCGAATACATTCCTTAGGGGGGTATTTATACAAAAGAGAGTTTACAAAATATCTTGTGGATAAGATATGCAGTAATAACTTCATTCACCTACTCTGTCGCAGAAATAAATGCAGAAATAAAGGTAGGAGTTATTGTGGCTGTGCTGGCTGCTTTACCTGACAAGATATTTTAGACTTTTTAACCCAGGAATTCGGCTGATAGTTGTGTCTTTAATTTGCATTCCTGCGTTGCTGTTCTGATATTTTCACCTGCTCCTGATTTAGCTTTAATTTGTCCTGATCCTCGCTTGAGATCCTTCCTCCATATCTGCCACGTGTCTTGCTATTTGGCCAAGTGTACATAGGCAGAAAGATCCACATTACCTAGGCAAAACTTCTAGCATACTCTGCCACCACTGTTCTGTAGGCAACTGATGTCTTTGTATTTTTACAAGTATTTCATCAGCCTCGGTATACCTGTAAAAGTTAGGCTTGACTTCAAAAAGATGACTTATTTCATGTTCTATAAAAAACAAATTTTCCAATTTGTCATATAAATTTTGTCCAGAAGGAGGCCCTGTGTCTTCTGAGGTGCTCGATGATGCAGTGATATGATTTGTTACATACATGTTTACCCTGTGAGCATATTGTTGATGTGATAAGAGTTTTTGATTGCTTGTTAGTAAACTGGGTAGACCCTTCTACTGCAAGTTTGTGAATTTCTCTGTGAAGGCATTAATGTCCGTCTACATCTCTTGACACTTCCTTTCTAAAGTCTATATACAATTTCTCATTGTTAGCACCTTCTTTACCGTCAAAATGGTGCTTGTCCTATCCAAGATGTCCAAAGATGTTAGCCGTACTTTAGTATTGGTATTCAAAAAATGGATGAGCCTATTGGCCTGCTCGGGCATATTTTCTAATGATGCCCTGACCCTTTGAATTTTCTCTTGTGCCCTTTCTATTAATTCAATTTGTTCATAGATTGTCTGAATTGATAGCCATTGGTTAGTAATGGACTGGCCAATCTTGGTCCACAAAATCATTTTGATGTCTGCCAGAGGTTTATGCAAGGTGAGATCCTTTTCCAATGATTTCACCTTGTTCTCCAGGGCCTTCACCTCTCTGGTCTTCTATGCTACTGTTATTTTTGACTTGTCATAGCTCACTTCTAGTTTGGCTAGTCTTTCTTTTGCCTCTTTGAGCTCTGACATTTGAGCTTCTAGCTCTTTCACTGCCATCATCATTTCTGACATCCTCATGCTGGTCTCAGGCTCTGTTGTTGCTGTTGTTGTAGCATATGTAGTTACTATACCTGTTGTTGATGCTGGCTCAGTGGGAGGATTGTTGCTCTGTCTATGGGGGGAGCAGAGACAATTGTTGGAGTTGTTTCGGGTGGCTGGGAGGTCGCCTCTCCCTGCTTAGCCTGCAATGCTTTCTCCAACTCTTACTCTATCTCCATTAGCCTTTGATTCATTCTCATCAATAAATCCATTACATCCTCTTCTGCTTTCTCTTGTGCTAGTTCTGTTATTTGTGGATGCATGGTGAAGGGCAGCTTCAATTGCTTTCTAAGGGTAGCAATATCTTCCTCCTTCTTTTTGATCAATGCTTTAATGCCCTTGGCATCCTTGGGATCATGTCCCAACTCAATAATTATTTCTTCCAGAGTCTTTATTCGGTTGCCTTTGGCTAGAGAAGAGATCTTCTCCAAATCCAATTGAGCAAATGTATTACTCAATGACTCCTTTAATTGGTGGGCCAGCATTGCCTTGTATGCTAGTGTAGCATAAACCATTTCACCCGTTTGTTTGTGAAATTCTATTTGGTCCATTGGGTGTATGTCTTTGGCAAGGACCTCTAGATTCGTCCTTATGTAGTCAGCTGCAGACTGTGGCTGCTGAACCTTGGGCTTGAAATGACTTAAGATCATTTTCTCCTCCTTGATGTTATAGGCTGCCATTAGTCTATGCTGTTTGGAGGGTGTCATCTTAAGAAATTGATCATACAACTAAATTCTTAATGACTCATTTTGAGCCTTGATCTCCATAAATGATTTTTTGATGTCTGATCATTTCTTGGCTTGTGACCTTGAGGAGGAGACTTCCATTCCATGCTGCCTCTCCCCTTCTTTTCTGTGAGAGCTAGCGGAAGTTTGTTGGCTGATGGCCCTCTCTCCTCTTGTGCTTTCAGTGATGTCTTCCACAATGTCCTCTTTAGGAGGATCTACCCTTTTCCTCTTGGCCTCTTGCTATTCTGTTGACCCACTTGCAGGTGTGGTCTGTTCCCGGTCTCTTTTCTTACTTCTCTCCTTATGAAGAGGAGTTTGCAGTGCTGGTACTTTTGGTGCTTGTGCCTATAGTGAAGGGGCTTGCCCTTGACTGTGTTCTTCTGAGGTAGTTGGCTGTTCTTCCATTGCTTCTTGGTCTGCAGCTACCAATTCCTTGCCCTTTGTTGTTGGTGTAGTCCTTTCATGGGCAACCTGTTGTGCAGTTGTAGAAGTTGATGAGATTTCCTCGGTTTGTTGTGGTATTTTGAAAGACACCTGCCCAAAAGAATCTAATTCAAGAGTTTTTTCCAAATTTTTCATGGTTTGTTCCATTTTCTCTTCCCCAATTAACTCTTCAACTAGTGTGCCCTCCACGCACTCATCTTCGTTGGAAAACTTTTCTATGTCAGGGATGTTGCAATGTTCATAGGGTGCCAGCCTATATTTTACCCTTCTTGCATTGATAAATCCATATGGGTCATAGGGTACCCACCAAAAGCTTCTGTTGAGTCTGAGTGTTTGACCCAATATTTCATCAACATCCTTCCATCCCTCTTTCTTGTTCATAACAAAGGGGCCTAACTGGTATCTAAGTTTCAATCAGGCCTTTTTCTTTGTGCTATGGAAGTGACTCAGATCTGAATTGATGAATTGCCCGAAATATTCCAACGCAAACAATCTCATTGGCACATATATGGGAAGCCTGTAGGGGCATAGTTCACAGCCATATATCCTCAGAATAGTGTGATTCTGGTAAAAGTACCAGTCACCTATTTTATAGTTTTTGGAGAGCTGTAGTATCTTTTGCATATCATGTGTCAGTCTAGGAGGAGGAGTTCTCATCAGGAGAGAAGAGATTGGGTATACAAAAAAATCAATAAACTCACAATAACAGTAGGGAGATTTGCAGACTTCATGAAAGATTGGGGTCCAAAAAATCATAGACCTCCTTTCACCTTTATGGTCCAATTTTCTAATGCGGAATTGCAAGATATCTGACTGGTAATATAAGAATAGATGATAGATATAGGATGAATATTTAAAGATTCCCTCCATATCTAGCCTCAACAATTGGTCATGTATCTTGTTGGCAATAAATTTGGCATAGTTGTATTTGATAGCAGGTGGCTACCCTGGGGTAAATATAGACATCATAACCAATATGGTTTCATAAATATGCTCAATATCTACCCACTTCAGTGAAAGATGCATAGTGGAAAGGAGGTGCCTCCTTAGGCTGCGATCTGCTCTCATAAACACTTGGGAAATTTTGGTTATCTCTGAGCTGGAGAGTTTGGGACCTTCATCCAGCAAGAACTTCATGGTAAGAGGAAACTAGAGGTGGGTTGGTTTGAAGTTCAACATCTGATTTATAGAGTCAGGAGTAATATGAAAAAGGGTAGTCCCAGATGGACTCTTAACTTCCCTGTTTGTTGGCTCATAGTTCTCACAATAGAGGTGAATGATCTTAGGGAATATATTCACAGAGGGGAGGTAGTATCTGGGTATATTTGATTCCCAAATTCCATAGACATCATTTTGATTTAAGTAACTATTTCTAAGCTCACAGACTGCTTGCAGATGGTTTTGGTAGCTTACTAGGTCTTGGATTAGATAGTCTCTATCAGCCAAGGGAAAATGTTCCAACTCTTTGTGGGGTCAACTTACCTTTAGTTGTTTTTTCTTCGATCATATGTTTAGCTATAATGTCCAATTTTCTATATGGTTTGGGGTCATTCAATGTAGTATCCTATAGTACCTCTTTCCAAGTTATTCATAGTGATTGTTTGATTGCAAGTTTTGTCACCCACCCTATTTTCTTCTTAGTGGCCAAATATACATGAGCCAACAAGTAAATCTTAAATGGTATTATGTACAATTCAACCTCTCTTTCTTCTTTTTGTCCCCAATCATTTAGTGGAAAGGTTGTACTAGTTGGGTTCTGAGGGATTGCATCTGAAATTGGGAAGCCCATGTTTGTTTGTTGACCAAGTTCATCAAATATATCTAGGGCTAATGGTTGGTAGGAAATGTCTTTGGGCTAGATGTCGTTGGAGTTGACATTGTTGATTTTTTATTGGCACTTTAGAATCAAGTATGTTTGAAAATCGATCACAAACACACTGAAATACCATAACTTTCAAGCACTTTTCACAATAGAAAATGTACAACTGTGAATCAACCAAGTACACAATAATTTTTTCAACCCAAAACTTGCTTGTAATACACCTTTAATACAACAAACATAAGCCTATTTTACCAAGGATCACGAACCTTACAATTAGCCCTGATACAAGGAAAAATAGGAATTTATTTCAACAACACATGATCATTAATATGCCCAAGAACAAGAACAAACTTGACTTACTTGTTGAATAAGCACTTGCACCATCCCCTCTAGTCCACTTGCCTTGAATATCTGATAGGTCCTTTGCCACCTATACTTGTAGAGAATAATGTTTCTCCAATAATTATACCATAGTTTCTCACAAGGTCATTTTCTCCTCCATATTTTCATGCATGTATTAACTCTTCAATCTTCCTTCTTGCAATGACAATGCTCCACCGAGGTCACTGAACATAGGCCTTCACAAGTCTACCCTCTAACAAGAAATCAATTGTTTTAAAGTTACTACACTTAGGGTATTCAACCAATATGCCCTCACAACAATGATTTTCCACATAAATCACTATACTTAGGGCTCACAACGATTTGCCTTCTAATAATGGTTTTCCTCATCAAACTTATTGAACATTAAGTATTCAATACAATTCCTTCTAGCAGTCCCCTAGCTACTCCAAGGGTCATTGTACTTAGGCATCCAATGTACTATCCAAATCCTTCTTGTAGGACATAATTCAATCTTATCCAGCCCAACAATAATCAAGCATGAAACACAAACACATACCTTCATCAAAGTCTCTGCTCAACCATGATGAAACTCAACCCTATGAAACTATTCACTTAGGCCTTTTCTACCTTATTATGGCTCCTGTTTCTACCTCAATATGGACATAATCCCAATGACCACTTCATACCTCAAACTCTATGTAAAACTCCCAAAAACAACAATTAAGTCCCATAAATTACTTTGAGGATACTCATTCTACACTTCAACACCTTCTACTAGCCTCATGGCCTCAATGTGCACAAAACCAAGGGCCTTAGCCTAAATGCTATCGATTATACTTCATCTTGTCCAAAAAGATAAAACATAATAATATGCATAGAACCATGCCAGAAAATATACGTCCAACTTTTCTCTGCTTGACATGTTCCATAACACAAGAGAAAAGATAATTCGTCCTTCTCCTTCACTCCATCTCATCTCCTTAAGGGTCTACGACCTTTTTTTGTCTTGATTTCCCTTAACATGATCTCCCTCTTGATGATGCCAAATGATATGGGGCTTAAAATGGATTCCTTAAGGGAAAAATAATAGATCAAAGGAAACAATGGAGACTTAACCCACTATCACCTTAGCTAAGGCTCTCTACTCTTTATAGATTTTCACTGATCGAAGGAGACGCAGTATATGGAAAGTCACTTGTGAAGGATGAATAAAAAAATGGATGTGAAGTGACCTTAATGATTCTTTTCCTAGAAGGAGGTCAAGGATGGAGCTTGCTTTCTCTTTAAGAAAGGTACAAAGCTTTCTAGGAGAAGGAGGTGAGGGTTTAAGGGCTAGGTTGAGGGGATATGACTTTTAAAGGAGTTTCGCAATCCCTAAAATACTTATTGAACTTGGTATCCCAAGTGGTTCTTGAAGACTTGAATTTTCAAAGGTATGGGATCACATGGGACCAAGTGGGCCCAACCTAGGTTAAGGAGAGGGAATATAACAACCAATGACGTTCTTAACCCAAACAAGGAAGGGGAAGGGATCAAAGTAAGAATTTCCAATTAAAAGCGTCAAATTGATCCTATGAGGTGCTAGCCTAGGGAATACTAGGGAAAAGTTTGATCTCAAAGCTATGGCTTGGGT
>APFE030500258.1:9194-101567 GCA_000404065.3 Pinus taeda | reverse complement strand
AAATAGATTCATCCCCCTAAGAGTGGTAGATGTGGAGTTAAGATGGATATAGGTTGGTTTTTATGATAATGAAGATATTAAATAGACTTAGGAAATTATATTGTAAAAACATCTTAAGGTGAATGGTTAAAGCATAGACTGGACAAGTATATTTGTATACTTCTATTTTAAACTGAAACAAATCCAGGGCTAAAAGGAATGGATTGATTGCACTAGTCATCCTTCTATAACTTTCCAACATAGGCTCAAGTATGCAGATTGTAATTTGGGTCATTTTTCTAACTGCAAACAGGGACATACTTGTGTATTGGCAGGGTGGTTACGAGGTCCCCAGAAGTGATGAATTTGAATTTTTCTTGGTTTTATATATAGTATTAGGTTTTTCCTCATGCTTTCTGTGAATGACATGGGTGAATTTTATCCTACACCCACTAGGTTATCGATATGTAATTTCGGTAATTTTGATTTCAAAAGATATTTTAAAGAAATGCAATGATTTCATTTATCTATTCAATAAACACAATATTCTAATGGAATTCTGCATTTGTGGTTTACCTATACAGATTCCATGGAGAAGTATTAGTGGTGTGACATCAATTTTCCTCAAGCAGAGGCTTTAGTTTTATTCTTTTCGGGAAGCAAATACTTTCTTCCAACATTTTTGAGTTCCATGAAAAATTTGAAAGTGCTAATAGTATTCAATTATGGGTTCAAGAGAGACATAGTATTCAATTATGGGTTAAAGATATCCACACTCAATGATCTATCGGCCTTATCTTCACTTAGTTTAAGACTATTCACTTGGAGAGGCTGCATGTGCCCCCACTTCAAGAGCATAGTAAAATCATGTAGAACTTAGAGAAGTTATCTTTAAGCTTTTAGTGAAGATTGGAAAAATGTATGGGTTCAATAACACCCAGTCAAGCATTAAGCTTCCAATAATGCTTGATTTTAACCTGGAGCACTTTTGTGATTTGGAGGAGATGCCCCCTCGTATTTGTGACACATTTTTAGTTGTGAATTGGACTATTACTAATTTTCATTTCCTTCGAAAGTTACTTGACGACTTGGGGAACCTCAACTCTTTAAGAATGTTAAGGAAGGAAAAAAAGTACATTATGCTAAGTTCTCTTATTCTTTTCAAGTTTTTCTTGGATATCGACAACGTTTTAGGTAGGAAAATACATTCTGTTAATGAAAATTTGTCTTGATAGAAAGGCCCAATTTCAAATTCTAATGCTTTCAAAAAACATTCTATAACTGTAATGTTTCTAAAAGGAAAGCATATTTTTTCAATTTAAGTATCATTATCCCATATTCCAACTTATTTTTCAGTAACCCATTAGGCTTTATAGCTTTGAATAAATCCATGTATTTTGATAAGATCCTCTTCAACATTAGAACACAGTTTCCTTTTGGCAATAACCACATACAATGTCTTGATTTTGTTATTGAGAAAATAGAGGTTGTGAAATAAGCCTGTGCCATACAAGGACTTGATTCATTGATTATGTATCAATTATGGCTCTTGATGTAACAATGTCTTGATTTTATTGCTTGAAAATAGAGGTTATGCTTTACTCACAAAATTTCTTACAATCTTTCCATAAGTATTGATTTGTAATCTCAGTCACTGAGGCATGACAGTAATGACAAAGGTAATATTCCTTGGTTTGAATTTCCCCTCTTACTAAATATTTAAATATATCACAACAATTTAACTATTAGTTAAAGGAATTGTATTTGATTTGTAAACAATTCATTGCTTGATTTATAGATTTTGATTTTTTCCCTTTTTTATTTTTTTCTCAGACTTGGTATGCGATATCTTCCAAGATTTGGGTTCCCTAGTTTCCCCACCATAGCTACGAGGTTCAGATGCTATCATTAAATATTCTTGGAACATTACAACTTTTCCAGTAAGTGTGCTTTGAAACATTGTTGTTGTTTTTCCATGGTGTTAATGAAAATAAGCACTACAACTAGTGCCATTATTTAGATCAAGTGCCAAAATCTAGGTGGTCTTGTAATGATGGAGTGATTGTTTTATAGCTACTAAGGTCATATGCATTTTTATCTCTTATGTTGTCCTAAGATATTCAAAATCAGAATAAGAATTCAGGTCTCGTTTCCACTGTAGATTGTAGTCAGTTTCTTGAACATAATATATAGTAGATTATCTTTTACTAATCAACTGTGGATGTGATCCCTCGCAGGAAAGAAAATTCAAAGTGACTTTGATTTCACATTGATTTGTCAAAACATCCACACAGGAAAGGAGATTCAAAGTGACACTATGATGGCCATTATGTCAAGCCAGGTGGTCGCACTCCCTTGATCATGAGCATGATTGTGATCAAGATGGAAGACTTCATAGTCTAGATTGATTGTTTAGCAGTGATAGTTAGTGGGCTCATTCACAAAAGCTTCTATTTCACTAATCCTTTTTATAGAGTTGTCAGATTCAATTTCCAAAGGTTTTAATTACACTATAGAGTTGAGTTTTGAGAGAGTTGTGATTCACAGTGTTAAGTATAGCAGATATGACACTTGAACGAAGACAAGCATAGTAGAGGTATCAGACTCTATTATAAGCTTACCTGCATATTATAAGGGACTTGGTTGGCTTTTTTATAATTTTATAAACAAGTTCCATTTCGTGGAAATGTGAAAAAAACAGTGATATTGCCACCATGTGGCTCTTGTCATATATGGTTTTATACTTTTTCAAAAAATTCTCTAAGAGTTCACAATGCTAAGATTCACTAGGACCTTACAAAGTTTTATTATTTAGTGAAATACTCGCCAAGATCTTACAAGATTTTAAATTGAGTAAAATATTCGCCATGCCTGGTGAGAGATTCGCCAAAAAATTATATATACATATCATATTATTGATAAAATCGCCTTCCATTTTTCCTATATACCATGGAGATTCGCCCATTTATTATACATATAAATTTAGGGGGGGTTCTTAAAATTTTCCCTGTGTTTGACACGATTAAACCTTGTGTTGTCATTTTAAACCACGAGTGGATTGGGGGAGGGGTTAGGAGCAGAATATGGTTTTGATGAGATGGCCCCCACAATTATTTTGGAGATGCCACATTGACAAGGTAGTTTTGAGAAACAACTATTACGAACCCCCCCCCTAGCTATTAAATTTCGGATGACCTCAGAGGTCCTCAATTAAATGTGAACCATTGATCATCTCCTTCTAATGCGATCTTGACATTTGTCAAAGCATTGTGCACAAATTTTGTTGCTCATGTAAACTCTTGTTCTCAACACTTGATGTGTTTGTTTGATTTAGATTTTAGATCTATTTTGTTCTTCTTGCATTGAAAATTGTCTTCTAGCTTGTGACGCTTGGTAGACTTGTGTCTATGGTGAATAAACTTAGAGATTGGGCTCTTCTCAATATTTTTACATAAAATTAATATTAAAAATAAATCATTTTATAAGAATACAAATTGTATTTTTTATAAAATGAAATTTATTTTAAAAAAATAAAATTATTAATTAAAAATAACTTGTCATATTCTCAGATTCCATAATAACCAACTCGCCAAATTTGTAGATGTTTGAGTAATAGCCAAGAAAGAAATTGGCAATTTCAAAAAAAAAAAATTGTAGCTTTCTTTGGTGTAAGAAATAACTACAACACTACCTAATTGATGATAAATCATAAACATGTTTTCTCACACATGTAACCTTAGAATCATAATCTATTAGTTACATTGTGTTAATAATCCCCATAAAAATTACAAATAACTCTTAGAAGGCTAAAAATATAATTTCAACTGCTAGCCAAAATTGCATGTTTGAGTCCCATTTGGGAGGGTGTCTTATTAGAGTTGAGTTCTGTTTTCTCATATTGAATATATATTATTGAGTATTTTGATGCATTCATAGAAGTCAATAGCATTCATAGGCACCATTTTTTATTTTTTAGCTTAGAAGCATGATCTACTGATTTCTAGAGTAACTTGACACCTAGCACTTGGTGAAATTGTCAATTTTTCTTGAAACTTGGTTCTAAGTTATTCATGATGCAAGAAAACTTCAATGACCCTAGTCAAAGCTATATAATAATTTCAAGCGAGTCCAAATCATTCAAAACCAAGAGGCACAAGAGTAAAGACTAAGATAGATGCAATGAGATGAATATAAGAAGAGCAAACTTTCAAAGCAAACCGAATTGACAATGCAATTATTGTATACTTTCATAATTGTATAAGACAACAGAAAGATCAAGAAAGCATCCAATTAGAATAATTCAAGCCAACAAGATAAATTCATTAATTAAATGTAAAAGATAAACATCAAAGAAAATAAAATTTTAATTGGCAAGTCTTAGTGAAAGTTTGAAGTGGGGTTCCCAAGTCAATTTACTTGAGGCTAATTGAGGCCTCAATACAAGCTTGACATGCTTTAGGCACCTTTGATACAACGTAAAGGGATCTATACAAGATAAGAACCCCATGTTCTTGTGAATCGAACATTGTTTCAATGAGAAAAATATCTTGCTCACATGCAAAAGATTCCCTTTATAGGGCATATATGGTGGCCCAAGTGTCCACACATCGGTCATGAGACTTAGAAAAAATTAATATGGTATAAGACTATACATTATAGCATCCAATTACCCCATATGAACTAATATATAAATATACTATTCTGAACCATGTAGTTGCCACCATAATTGACACACAGGCCAAAGCTTCACTATGAAAGGCATGCGTCGTGATTCTAGGCCTTGCACATATGAAATGAGCTCCAAATGAATTTTTTTTGAACTAATGCCATGAATTTCATCGTATTCCATGGCATGGGCCTCCAAATCTATCCCTAGTGTGTTAATCATTGACATGGCGATTGCGTCGAGAGGTGCTCTACAACTCAGTATGGGGTAGATGTGTACGTGTTAGGTGTTAGATGTGTAGGTGTAAGATATGTAAGAATTAGATGTGAGATGTGTAAGAGTTAAATATGTGACTATTTTTTACATGTAAAGCTCACAAGTATACATATGTTATGTTATATTATGTTATCTAACATTTTTACTTTATCAAATTACATATAATTTTATTTAGAAAATAAAAAATTAATAATATTAAATTAAATTGAGATAAAATAGTAAATTCACTGTAGGGTTTTTTGGGCTTTAGGTTTTTCCACCCATGGTTTTTCCCATAATATTCTTCCTTAACAGTCAAATACATAAAAATTAAAATAAAATTTAAAATTTTAAAAATAAATAAATAAATAATTTAATAATTTTAAATAAAAGTGAGATAAAATAGTAAATTTATGGATGAAGGTTCTTGGGCTCAAGGTTTTATGAACCCATGGTTTTACACATGGTATCTTCTCTAATTGTCAAATTACATTAAAATAATTGAAATTTAAATAAAAAAAATAAAAAAATTAATAGTTAATAATTAAAATACAATTGAGATAAAATAGTAAATCTACGGATGGAGGTTTTTGGGCTTCAGGTTTTTTCAACCCATGTTTTTTCCCATGGTATGCTTCTCTAATCTAGACTATGTAAAGGTATTCTCGTTTTTTCCCATGGTATTCTTCTCTAATCTAGACTATGTAAAGGTATTCTCCGCTAATGTGAGACATTCATTGCAATAAAAGGTTTTAGCTAAATCAAAATAAATCCTAATTTCCACAACAAATATCATAGCCCTTAACAATTTTCATATACAATTTAGAAAAGGAAACCACTCAATAAAGACACACTACATGAAGACTTTATAGCTCTGTGGATGCATGTCTTCCAGGTAAAACTTGGGAAAGACAACCTTTCTCACTCTGTTACATAGCCTTCAAAGATTAGATTTTTCTAGGTTGTTATGTATGCCATTCATTTTATTTTATATGTTTGCAATTTTACTCTTGATTGTGAAGAGAAAAGCGAGCATGAAAAAATAAAATATGGTACATGTAGTCCTACATTTTGTTTAATTTTTGTGTATGCATTAAATTTTATTGGAGTTTGTTAGCTAGACTGTGTCAACCATTAGTTTTAACCTCCGAATGAAAATTCACTTGAACATGTCTCTCAGATATTCATAACAGCTTAATTTGGATACAATTGTTATTAAGTTTTATTATGATATCGAATTATAGCACAAAAAAAAAATGAAATGAAGGATAGTTAATATCCTCCTGCAAAATCAAACGTATATATTCTTATTGGGCTTTACGATATAACAAAGGAGCTTATTAAGTTTTACAGTCTAACAACAAAGTTTCAAGTAGACTATCTTAACTATCAAGCTTATATATATAAAACCAACCTAGATCCATCCTAACTACGAATCTATTAAGTTATGAGGGGGAATGCAATCTCTTGATGTGCAAACATTTCCTCAAGTTTGCACTGGAAAAATAAGTTTGTGTCAAAAGAGATCTGATCTGTCTTGACGCTTAATAGATTCGGAGTTAAGATGGATCTAGGATGGTCATATCTCACATGTAGGCTAAATATTACGTACAAATACCTTGTGTCTTTGGCACAGACACCATTCCTAATACGTGAACCTCATAAATAATTGGTATAATCTTGGACCCAAAATTTAGAGCCCAAATCAAAGTGTGAGCTATGGGAACCATCCTTGAAATGACTGACATGAAAAATATGTCCTTTATAGGGCCCATGTAATGGCCTAGGTTGTAACACCCTCCTCCCATATTTACCCAAGTTATCGGCCTACTCGAGTAAACATGTGATGAAGAATTACTATGATATGATTCAACCTCCTAGATCACCTTAGAGAAGTCAAATTGACAAACCAACGACCTTAATGACTTCTTTATCTTGTCCTACAGGACCCCTAAGGGCTAAACCACCCTTCTAGGTGCTCAAAATTTGCATTACACCTCTTTTTTCAGTGCCCTGATCTCCCAAACGTTGGCAAAACTATACCTGATTTTGACTAAAACCCTACATTCACACACATGACGCCTACAAGGGAGCCACTATAGTCTTTTTCACCCAATATTGTGCTTGCGACTGCGAGATTTAAGCCACTTTTTCTGGTTTAGGATTTAGACCTCTTCCCAGAACTTAATGAAACTTTCCAAAATCATGAATGACACAAGGAAAAATCCTTCCATACAAATACTAGACAAGAGCTTGACCTAACAAGGCATATCCATGAAAAACATTTCGTCAAACATATCATGAACATGAAATCTACAGGTCATAAATAGACATATCAACATAGAGTTCTCATACTTACTGAGAATCATCAAGAAGGTCTAATGTCATCACATATCCACTGTAATAACATCTATTAGGTAATTCATTTGATAACCAATGAAATATTCATCAAACATGTCAAGAGTCATAAAAATATACATCATATAACCAACATATAAACCAACAATATCTAATATAAAAACAATGGAAACTCAGGCATAATGTCACCATCATAATAAATACATATGCTCATAAATTACAATATAAAATGCCTCTTATTAACATATTAAAAGACAAATCAATTCAGGGACTTCCACGTACCACCCGACCAAACACTAGGTTAAACCAAATATTTCTCTCAACCAGTCACCCCCGTACCGTATTGCAAGCATGAATGTGGGATATCATGGAATAAACCAAACAAAACCAAACTAGGGCTTCTAGAGGCCAAACCACATCTACGTTCATCCCACCTCACGGTTGGACATCACTAACTATAACAACCGTGGTGAAAATTCCATATAATAAGAGTTAAAATATAATAACCACGGTTGATGGGACACTCATTCCATGTTGAATGTTGGGCAAGAAATCTTAGTGGGTGTTAATTTAGTTGTTTATGGCCAAGGAAATTGGCAAAGGCAATGGCTAAGGCTTTGTAAATGCAAAATGACATTTTTGGCACATGTATTTACGAAAACAATGGAAATTAGGAGAAAAGAGAGGTGAAAGGTCACAGGTTGCATGTGAGGAGGAAAATGAAGGAAAATAGAGGCCTCATTAATAAAAAGGATTTTGAGGATCAGTTGGTAACCTTTTTGTCTATTCAGTTTTAGAACTCTCTCATTATTCTCTCTTTTTCTCTCACTCTTGGAAAGTTAGAGTTTTTTTGGAGCACTTTGGCATTGGATCAAGAAAGGAAAAGAAGTAAAGAGGGAGAAAAGATCAAGCAAGGAAAGGCAAGATCAACCAGCTACAACATGATTCATTGCAGGTATTGATTTGCATGTGTATTTTCCTTGCTAGATTTGGCATGCATGGTGTTGCATGTGGTTGTTTTCTATCATGGCATGTGTTTTTATAGGTGTGACAATGGTCTTCAGCCGATCCTTTCCATTTCCTGATAACCTTGATGAGATAGTTTCTCATACTTTGGTTGAGTTAGATTGACAGATGGATTTGAAGCTGAGTGGGGTGGATCTTTGAAATGAAAAACACATGGCCTGATGGTCCTTGAACAATACTATGGATCATGGTAAAGCCACTAGCATAGTAACCCCTGATCTAGACTGTGGGTTGCGGTAAAGCCAGAATTGTGTGCCTCAATGGGCCTAGGAATCCTTATCGGTGAATGATGGGATATATGGTAAAGTCAAGAGGTCGATTACTCTCCGTTAGGCCTAGTAGTCCTGGGATGGAATGTACGGTAAAACCTGGAGAGTGGGTCTCGGTGTAGGTCCTAGTGATCACTAGATCAGACTGTGGATTACCGTAAAGCCTGAGAGACTAGGAAGCACTAAAATTCCTCACGGGGTATGTAGAGAAATCTAGTAGCATCCTTGCGTGTTTTTTTATTTTCGGCTGGTTATGAGTCCCACATTCATGCATGGAATATGTCACAGGGGTGATTGGCTGAAGAGAGACTTGGCTCAACCAATCTATGGTCGGATCAAACGTGGTAGTCACATCTCCAGTTGGGTTTTGCATTCATTAATGAGAAATTCATTCCCTGGGTTTTCATGTGTAAATTTATTGGTTTCTAAGTGGATTTTATGTATGATATATTTATGGTATTTCTATTGTTACTATGTTGGTTATATGTATGTTTTATGACAAAAGCTATATATGGCTCTCAGTATGTTTTTACCTGTAAATGAATGGACAATGTATATATGACATAATAGATGATAATGTAGAAAAAGACATGAGGGAATGATGGTTCTTATTGATTCTCAGATAAGTATGAGATCCATATGCTTAATTCTGTTGTTTACACCTGTAGATTATATGTTTGCGATATGTTTGACGAAATGTCTGTCATGGCTAGTAGGGGTCTGGTTAAGGGAATTTTTAACTAATTGCTTCTAATTCATTATTTCCATGTTATTTTACTCCTCTTAAGATATCATTCTATTATGGGCAGTGACCTTGGCTTTGGGTCGCAAAAACTGGCTCAAATCCCAGGGACGTTGGCACAAAACTGGACAAATTGGTCCCTAGACACTGGCATGCTAATAACATGAGAGCATCCAGATGGCATGTGATCAAAAATTTGAGTGGGACCCTGGGGCAAGTTGTCTGAAGTGCTGGCATGGTTCTCAGGGGTTTTGTAGCTGATTTGGAAGGTTTGTTTGTTGCGTTTCCATTGATTCCATTTCCTTAAGGTCACATAGGAGGTCGAATCCAACCATAGTAGCCTCTCATATCATATTTACCCCAGTTGGTTGGTTACTTGTGTAGATGTCGGAGTAGGGTGTTACAAAGTGGTATCAGGGCATGGTTCACCCCTTTGACTGGATGGGCTATGTATTGGTCATCCATGCATGTCAGTTGCATGTGTGTCTCTTACACTTGCATTCCATGTGTTTGTTGCATTGCATAATGTTGATCATGGTTGTAGTAATGTTGTCATGATGAACTTGATGTTGTTACTATGGAGTGGATTGTCATGAGTGTTTAACTGGTTACATGTTGTTATATGTCGCTTGGTTACATCCTTGTATGTTAGGTTTCATTCTTATATGTTTGGTTACATGTATAAGTCTTGTAGGTTTGGTTACAAGTATTGTTCGCTTACGCTTGATTACATGTGTTCATGCATATGTGTGGTTGATTATGAATTTGTTATGCATGTTGATGTTTTCATGTGGCCATGTGTATAGTGGCATAATGGTTGTTGTTGTCATGCATGAGGTCATTATATGTGTAGTTGATATGGGCATGCATTGATGGTTGGACTCTAGCTAGAATGATTTTATGTGTTGATGCACTTTTTTGTATATGTATATATGTTGTTATGATTATGTTATACATGTATCACGCTGATTTGGATGACCTTGCAAATGAGGTAACCTCCGAAAATTATACTAAGGTACATTGGTTTGTTATGATTTGGTTTATGTGATATATTATGCCTTGCAGGAAAGAAGGTCAAAATGAATAACAAGATTGTAGACTACAAGGACTCTCCCTATGAATCAGATGAGCAGCGTGGTGGGAATTCTTCTCGTTTGGTAGATATGTTAAGAAGCTTGAAGGAAGTAATAAGGATTTGTAAGGAAGATAATAACACAATCATGTAGACACAAGAGAAACAAGAAGACGTTAATGCAATACTTCTTCAGAGTTTGTCATAATTGCAGTGACAAGGGCCACTTCAAATCATCCATGGACAAGAGGATAGAACTAATGGGGCATATGGTAGTAGGTATCCTGGTAATCATAGGTCGGATAGAGCTAACATAATGAGAGATGGCAGGTTGTTCGACACTCTGGATAGGAGGGGTGATGACTATAGGTACCATTCTAGTTTTGGTTCTAACAGACATCATGATCATCATCATTATCATCCTTATAGGAGGAGTGATATGGGATACTCACCAGATGAATTTAAGAAAGTAAAGCCGCCTAATTTTGATGGATATGTGAAGAAGCCAGAAGATGAAGAAGCTTGGATACTTTTGATGAACAAATTCTTTGTGTTAGATGAGTACACAAATAACATGAAGGCTAGAGTAGTGATCTTCAGTCTGAAAGGTCAAAGACACCAGGGTAGATGATTTCAGTTGGCATGAGTTCAACAGGATTTTCAAGAAGAAATACTTATCAGAAAGGTACTACTACAGTAAGGCTAAAGAATTCCATGAACTAAATATGGGGTCAATGACAGATGAAGAGTACAAGACCAAGTTCCTGGAGCTATTGAGGTCTATCCCATATCTTAGAGATGACAAGGCTAAATTTCAATGATTTTTTATGCAGCAATCTCACAAAATAAAAGAAGAGATAGATCAATGACTTCAAAATTAGCCTCTTCAAGGGGGAAAACCCTTTTACATTACACAAATGAACAATTATTGGATGATTCAAATAAAAAAACCTTCTTTCTATATATAGGAGTCTAAGGGGTCATAATATAATCAGAGCCGACATAACAATAATAATGTAAGGGCACAATAATAACAATAGTCAGCTTCTATGGGGCACAAAAATAACAATATGGGGACTACATGGGCACACCAATAAAAATAAGGGGCATACCATAATAATCATGAGTGAATACACTAGTATTATAGGGACCTAACATGCCTCTGCCATTCAAAAAAGTGTTGTCCTCAATACTTGAGTAGTTTTAGATGCTTCTGTATAAAATTCTCATCCTCCCATGTGGAATCTTCCGCAGGTAAGTTCTTTCAGTTGAGGAGATACTCTTAAATTGATCGATTTCGTAGCCATCAAGTTCTTGTTTCCATGATTACTTCAGGTTCCAATATGATTTTTCCTTCATTGTCATGTTTTGGTAATATTGTTTGAACTGGGAGCTTGTCATCTATAACCTTGTTTAAGAATGAAACATGGAAAATTGGGTGCACTCGTGAAGATGTAGGAAGCTCCAATTTGTATGCCATAGTACCAATCTTTTGCAAAACCTTTTAAGGACCATATTACTTTGGTGATAGTTTATTATCCTTCTTATCTTGCTTGAGGGAAATTTGTTTATATGGTTGTAGCCATAAAAATACCCTGTCTCCTACATCAAAACTTCTTTCACTTCCATGTTGATCTGCGTGTTGTTTCATTATAGTCTACGCCAAAATGAGGTTATCTTTAAGAGTTGGAGAACTTTTTGTTGATGCTCGATGTGATATTCCACTACTTAAACATTAGAATTTTCTCTTAAATATTATGTGATGTACGAAGGATGATATCCATAAAGTTCCATAAATGGACTCATTTTTGCTGCAGTATGGAAGGGAGTGTTATACCACCATTCAGCCAGAGGTAACCACTTGAACAATTGTGTTTATTTATCAAATACAAAGAAATGAAGATATCATTCCAAACATTTGTTCACTATCTCAGTTTTCCCATTCGATTGAAGATGATAAGATTAGCTATGAGCTAATTGAGTACCCAGACAAAAAAATAATTCCATCCAAAAATTTACAGTTAAAATAGGACCTTTGTCGCTTACAACAATCTTTGGATTTCCATGTAGCTTTTGAATTGTTTCCATAAATGCAGTAGAAACTGAATTGGCCTTAAATGGATGAGATAATGCACAAGAGTGTGCATACTTGGTAAGCCTATCAACTATCACCATGATGTCACTCTTTCCTTCGAACTTGGCTAAACCTATGATAAAATCCATTGGAAACTCTTCCCAACATTGACTTGGAATGTATAAAGGTTGTAATAGACCCAAGGTATTAATTGTCTCAACTTTATTTTGTTGGAAAACCAAACATTCTGCCACAAACTTTTGAATATCAAATTTAAGGCCATCCCAAAAAAATTCCTTCTTAACCTTGTGGTAAGTTCTTAAAAATCCCGAGTGCCCTCTTAAGGGAGAGGTATGCAATTCCAAAAGAATCTTTTGTTTGAGTTGGGAATTCTTACTAGGATGTTGCTACAGCTTTTGAATGAGTGCCCACACTTCTTCGTCATTCTTCCATTCATCCATTGCTTCAATTATTCAATTTGGTTGGATAATAGATATGGCACAAAGCAATGCTTCCACATCCTCATCCTTTCCTGAGAGTGCATCTGCAACAACATTTTTCTTCCCCTTTTCGTAGATGATTTCAAAGTCATAACCCAACATCTTTGTGACCCATTTTTGCTGCTCTTCTGAAGATAATCTTTGTTCTAAAAATTATTTAAGACTATCATGATCTATTTTTACCTTGAAGTTCCTTCCCATTAGGTAAGGTTTCCATTTCTTAAGTGCATGCAATATTTCCAACATTTCCTTCTCATAAATAGCTTTTTGTAAATACTTTCATTTGATTGGACAACTTTCAAAATAAATGGGTCTTCCTTCTTACATTAAAACAACACCAATTCTATTTCCTAATGCATCACATTCCACAATAAAGGTTTTTTTGAAGTCTCATGTAGCTAATACCAGTGCTTGGCACATTGACTCTTTAAGATGCTCGAAGGCCTTAGTTGCTTCTCGAGTCCAAGAAAATGCATCTTTCTTCAGTAATGTTGTTAGAGGTGCTGCTATTCTCCCATAATTCTTAACAAACTTGCAATAAAACCCTGTCAACCCAAGAAATCCTCATAGAGGCTTTATGGATGTGGGGATTTTCCATTCCTTAATAGATTTAATTTTGTTAGGGTCTACCTTAATGCCATCATGAGATATAATATGGCCCAGATATTCCACCTCCTGTACTCCAAAGAAAAATTTGGATGTTTTTGCATATAATTGTTTCTCCTCCAATAGCTTAAGCACCCTGTCAACGTGTTGAACATGATCCTTCTAAGACTTGTTGTAGATTAGTATATCATCAAAAAGTACTAACACAAATTTTCTAAGGAAGGTTTTGAAAATGGAATTCATCAAACCTAGAAATGTAGAAGGTGCATTGGTAAGGCCAAAAGGCATGACGAAAAATTCATAATGACCCTCAAGAGTTCTAAATGTTGTTTTCAGAATGTCTTCAGTCTTCATTCTTATTTGATGATATCCTGAACCAAGATCCAACTTGGTGAAATAAATTGCTCCATGTAGTTTATCCAATAATTCATTAATGAGGACCATCAGCACTCAGATGAAATAGCTGGAGAAAATCAGCAGGAAACAGTCGAACAAAGACAGGTGGACAAACCGAAAGTGAGTTCATCAACATGCAAACCAGCAGCAAACCACATGCCAGAAGTGGAGTTACCTGCACACCGAATCAATGCAAGAATACAATACATGAGAGATCATGCTCTCATCGCAAATTTATTGGATTTTGGCCCAATGAGAAAGCCTTAAGAGCTTGGATAAATGTCAAATGGCATCCAAAAGGTCAAATAGACCTGCATCTAGGACCGAAGGGATTTTTCACAACAATATTCACCTGTTTGGAAGACAAGAACAGAGTTTTCGAGGGGGGGCCCTACTTCTTCAACTCAGCCGGCTTATTTCTCAGAGAATGGGTAGCAAGATTCAACCCGGATAAGGAAGACCTGAGCTGTGCACCAGTCTGGGTCAGGCTGTACTCATTGCCATCAGAATACTGGGACGAAGAGTCCCTCAAAGCCATTGGCAACATCTTGGGCGATTTCGTCAAGGTAGCGGAGGAAACAAAGATGATCAGGTATACCTCATATGCTCGAATCTGCGTTTATATGGATCTGAAGCAACCCCTCCCCGCTAAGGTAAGACTCTTTCATGAAGACTCAGACTGGATTTAGTTAATCGATTATAAACATGTTCCTTTTAGATGCCGGAAATGTCATGAAATAAGACACCTGTATAGGGACTGTCCTTTAAACAATACTCCTCAGATTCAAGTCAACCAGGAGAAACAATCCCCTGATGGTTTCATTAAGGTGCCAAATAGAAGAAGAGGCCAAAAAAAAAAACTGACAGTCTCAACAAAGTTGGCGCCAGAGGATCAATCCAAGCCTTCAACTAGTAACAGTTTCGAGGTCCTGGCCACGACAGAGGCGCAAGACAGGGAAAACTTAAACTCTGCCCCAAAAGACCCCTCTCAGGATAATACTGAAGGTTCCCACTCGAAAGAAAAGGAAAAAGCGGTGGTTCAAGAGGGTATTAATACCAAACCGGCCTCAAGAAATTGGAATACCCCTGAAATGGATATAGATAGCACAGATCTCAGCAAAGGAAAGGAAACTGTGGCAAATGGTAGTCATCAAGACCCACAATTTATGGATGAAGACACGGAAGCAATAGATATTGGAGAGCTAGATATTCTGGGTCTCGAATTGGCATGTAAAACAGGCAATTTCGACAAAATACCAGACATACAGGTAGATAATCTAGTTGCAGTCCTCAACACCACCCAAAAGAAATATTCTCTAGGGGTTCAAATAGGCAGTCAATGGGATGGAAAGTTCATCACCAAAGACAGCAAAAAACAAGGACGAAAGACCACATTAGAAAGAACCATCAAGATTGGAGAGGTCTTGGTTGAATTTGGCAAATACGCCAAGTTAACCAAGTATTTTAATATCCACCCCAAACCCTCTCAATGAAGTTGATGTCCTGGAATATCCGAGGGCTTAATGGCCCCAAGAAAGGAAGACTCTTAAAAAACATGCTAATGGAGGAAAAACCAACAGTTCTATTTTTGCAGGAAACTAAATGTAACATGAGCGTCTTGGAAAAAATTGCAGCAAATGTCTGGCCTGGAGGCTTAGTCACAGCAGTGGAAGCTCAAGGTGCATCAGGGGGACTAGAAGTGTTATGGGATGCGCACGCAATACAATTACAGAATATCCATGCAAATAAACATTTTATTCAAGCTACCTTTCATATTATTGGCACCAATATCCATGGACATCTAACAAACGTGTACTTCCCTCAAGAAACACAGCACAAGCTTGAAATTTTGGATCACATTACATAGCTTAATATAGTCAGAGAGCACCTGCTATGGATATCTGGGGGGGATTATAATATGACAACAAGTATGGAGGAAAGAAAAGGAGGTCAAAGTAGCATCAACAGAGATGGCTCCATTTTAAAAGATTTCATTCAGCACAACCATCTTATAGACCTTCCCTCAAATAATGGCATATACACCTGGACTAATGAGAGGGTAGATCCCATGCAAATCGCCTCTAGGATGGATCGTTTCTTGATCTCAGACAATGCGGTTCACATCGGAGGTGAATTCATTGCATCAATTCTTCCCTACTCTGGCTCTGATCATTGGCCGATTGCCCTTCACTGGCATCGCCCTGGAAGTAATACCAAGCGACCATTCAGGTTTGAAGCTTTCTCGCTCGCACACCCAGATTTCTACGAATTTGTCAAAGCTTCCTAGTTAAAATTCAATCCCACGGACGGTACCAAAATGTCAATCTTTCAGAGGAAATTGAAACACCTAAAAGGGGAGATCAAAAGGTGGAATAACTCTGTGTTTGGCAATATATTCAAAGCGAAGGACAGCCTCACTCAAGAGATGAAAAATGTTCAGCAAAAAATAATAACTGAAGGCCGCTCAGAAGAGCTTGCACAGAAGGAGAAGTCCCTTGAAAATCAAATTTTGGAAAGGAACTTACAGGAGGAGGTTCTATGGTGGCAAAAATCCCGCATTCGATGGCTGAAAGAAGGGGAAAAAAATACAAAATACTTCCATAAAACCACTGTGCAGAGGAGAATGAGCAACCACATCGCCCATATCATAAATGAACAAGGCGACAAAATTGAAACTCATGAGGGTATTGAACAGGAATTCCTCACATACTTTAAAAAAATGAATCAAGAACCAAACCTTAATAGAACATAGGCCATTGAAAGCATTACTAGAAATGTACCCCACCTAATCACGGAAGAGCACAATCTTCTTCTGCTCAAACCAATCAGTCTTCAAGAAGTGGAAACTGTAGTGCATCAGCTAAAAGTTGGGAAGGCACCAGGCCCAGATGGATTCACCTCAAATTTCTTTCAGCATTTCTGGGACCTTGTCAAATGGGAAGTGTGGCAGGTGGCGGAGGAATCTCGAACGCTAAGATGGATGTTCCCAGGTATGAACCCAACCTTCATTTCTCTAGTACCTAAGGCAGCGAATTCCAATACTCCAGACAAGTACAGGCCGATTGCATTATGCAACATCATCTACAAAATAGTCTCCAAGGTCATAGCATCCAGATTGAAGCCTTTGCTCCCCCTTATTATATCGCCGGAACAATCTGGATATGTAGAAGGCAGGCAAATAACGGACGAGATTATCTTAACTCATGAAATTATTCACTCTCTCAAGAAATTTAAAAAACCAGGTATGCTTCTCAAAATTGATTTATCTAAAGCTTTTGATAGCATCAGTTGGGACTACATGCAGAAAATTCTAACAGCTTTTGGATTCGCTCCTCCATGGATAAGATGGATCAGTAGTCTTATATCTTCTTCCTTCTTTTCAATTCTCATCAATGGAATACCGTCCTCCACTTTCCGTCCTTCACGAGGTATCCGACAGGGTGACCCTCTGTCGCCCTTCCTTTTTGTTATTCTAGCAGAGGGCCTGGGTCGTAGCATAAAAGAAGCCATCCAATCGCATAATCTCAGAGGCTTAGCCTTCCACAACATCCCAACCTTCTCTCATCAACAATTCGTTGATGACAACATGTTATTTGGACATCCTTCTATCCAAGAAGCCAGAGTTTTCAATTTAATTCTCAAAAATTTTTCGGAAGCCTTGGGCGCGCTCATCAACAAAGTTAAGTCTGAGATTTTTTTCTTTAATACACCTCCTGTAACCCAAAGAGAAATTGCCCGAATCTTAGGTTTCACCATTGCTTCTCTGCCGTCCAAGTATCTGGGGGCACCTCTTTTTGCTCTGGCTATTAAGCATTCTTCATGGAGTTGTCTTTTAGAGAAACTGGAAGCTAAACTTCTCCTCTGGACTCATAGAACTCTCAATATGTCGGGTAGACTGGTTCTAATTAAAGCCATTCTTCAAGCTATGCCAATTTATCTCTTCTCTATCCTAGCAGCGCCCAAATGGGTCCTTAAGGCAATCAAACAGCTCCAGCGCAATTTTCTATGGGGAAACTCAGGCCCAAACAGGAAATGGGCGTTAGTCAAATGGGAGAAAGCATGTCTTCCAAAAAAAGCGGGCGGAATTGGACTGAGAGACTCGGAACATAGTAATATGGTTCTGGGAGCCAAAATTTGGTGGAGATGGCTCTCCAATCCCAGCACTCCCTGGGCATCACTATGGACAGCAAAATACGCAGGCAATGTACCCATTGAGGAAAGATTTTGAATCACAGAAGTTAGTAAAGGATCAGTCATATGGAACTCAGCCAATCAACAACGTCATCTCATTCAAAAGCATAGCTTTTGGGATGTGCAAAACGGTAATACAGCAAGATTTTGGGTTGATTCATGGCAGCAGCTCCCAAACCTCAGGGACAATATACAGGGACTCCTAAATCAGGACATAAACCCCTATGATAAGATCAGCCAATTTTGGGAACCTCATAATGGGAAAGAACTCAGGAAATGGAAAGAGGTAAGCCACATATTATTACACAGCCTAGAGCAATCTCATCTCATACTTTCTGCGGAACTTCAAAAGCGGAAAATATTATTCTCAGCAGAAATGGATATTCTAAGATGGGGATATGAGGAAAAAGGTATATTCACCTCTCAAGAGGCTTATAAAATAATAATCAAAGAAAGAATGGTTAAAGACAAGCTGTGGAATAATATATGGAACTCCACCATATGGCTGAAAGTCTCTACTTTCTTATGGCTGCTATCTCACAACAGAATATTAACCTGGGATAATCTAAGAAAACAGAAATTTGCAGGGCCATCCAGATGTCCTAATTTTAAACAAAATGAGGAAACAGCATTACATCTCATGCAAACTTGTCAGTTCAGTAGGAGACTATGGGAAAAGATCACATTTAGAAGCCAAAAAGAAGACAGAATACATGGGGATCTCACAGGCACCCTTCGTACATGGAGTCAAGAACCATATCAAAGCAAAATATTAAATGTTCTATGGCAACTCATCCCTGGTCTCTTAATGTGGAACATATGGAAGGAGAGAAACAGAAGGATCTTTAAAGATCAAGAGATGCCGCTCGATCAAGTATGGACAGAACTGCTTAACAACCTCAAAGAAACTTTGGCAGTGAAAAAATGGGCCAAGGAAGACTACCCATCCAATACGCAGGAACAGGCAATCTAGGACAACTGGCAGATCAAATTACCCAGGCCAAATCTAAACAATAGAAGTTCACAGCAACATCAGACACCAGCTACTTCATGGACTCCACTGCCAATCAATATGTTTCAACTTAACTTTGACGGAGCCTCAAGAGGAAATCCAGGGCAAACGGGTTTTGGAGGAGCCATCAGAGACTCTCAAGGGGTCCCTCTCATCACTTTCCATGGTTCAATAGGATGGAACACGAATAATGCAGCAGAACTAGAAGGATTATGGAGAGGTCTCACTATAGCACAAGAGCATGGTTTGTCTCCTCTGATTGCAGAAGGAGATTCCCAGATCATTATCTCTATGGCCTCAAAACTAATGCATGGATCCCCTGTCCACAAAGTAGGCAGCAGTTGGAGACTAGCACCTCGCCTAGATCTCCTCATGCATTGGTTTACTACTCACCAGGCGATCACATTCAAACACATCAGAAGAGAAGGAAATAAGCTAGCGGATTTCCTAGCGAATTTAGGAGTGGAAAATGGAAAAGATCTTGTGGGAGGCTTGATATCCAACACAGTTCCTGAAACAAAGCTCCCACTTTTCAATGATATTGTCAACAATGACAGGTAGCTGAAGGGAGACTCGCACCTGGATGCGGGTGTTATCGACACGTTAGCATGATTAGACAGCCCAGGATGGCAGCTGGCCAGTACTCCAGCAGATCCAGGCGGCTCATAGCATATGAGGGACGGGCATTCATAGCCCTCAGTTATTGTATACAGCGAAGGATAGTAATGGCACTGCGCAGAGGCGTTAATGCACAGGGGGAATGTTGGTCTGGTTTGGAGGACTGCGCACACCGTTTAAAGGATATGGAACAGGTTATAATTTGCATACCGGAGCGCTCAGTAGAGGGCGCACCAGGGAAAAGCTCAGAACTCGGAAATCTTTTCGAGTCAGGTCCCTTCATCCTGATTCTGGTTTCAGTTGGGCGAGAGAATCACGTAAGTCTGTCCATGCTCCTTTTCAATTTCCTCTTTGGCTCTTCACAGCCAATTCCTCTTCATCTCAGTTTAGTTTAAGGTTGGGTACCTGGCTTAGACGTCTTGTGCTATTTGCTTCCACTTGGCCTACTCGCTCTTTTCACCTGTGTTTGCTCGGCCTGCACCTTAATTTGACAATGCCGCGTCTTAGAGGCACCCCCCGACAAGGCAGTAACACTGGTTCCAGGGGTGGTTCCTGTAGCAGAGGCGGCTCTATTCCGCACAGTGTCGCTCCATTATCCTCTGTTCCGCCTCCCTCACCGCCATTTGATAATTCTAGCCCGTCCATAGCCCCTGTGTCGCCCTCCTCTCCGGCTTCGAACAATTCAGGCATTTCCCTGAACAACTCCTTCCACTCGGCGCGTTTTCAATTCAGGAGCCGGCTTAATAAGCCACTCATTTCAGCCTTAGTGACAGTGATTTTTGAGGAAGAAGAGGAGCAGATCAGCTCGGACAATCCTTCCACGGATCCTTCGAGTGCCCGAGTGCCCAGCAACAGTCCAGGCAGCCCATCAGGGGCGGTCCTCAATGACCCAGATGAGAAGGAATTGTAGAACCAGACCCTACCTGCTCAGGAGCCTGTTATTGACAGCGAGCCAACGCGTTTCAGCAACATCCTCCATCTGGTCCTCCCACCAGGTAGAAGCGCAACGGATGTCGAGGATAATGTCATGGTGGAATGGGTCAATTTAACTCCAGACAAGGAATTCGGCTTGCCTCCGCAGGACTGAGCTCGCCAGGCCTTCCAGCGCTCTTCAGAAAGTTCAGCATTTTTGTTCAGGTCGGCGTCCAGGAGTCTTGCTGTTGTGACTATGTCCAGGTGTCTGTTTGTTTGTTCAGTCTTTGTCTAGGTGTCTGTCTGAGTATGTCTATGTCCAGGTGTCTGTATGTGTCCAGGTGTTTATATATGCTGTTCACAAGGAATATGTTCAGATGTTTTGGCAAGAAGTCCACAAGGAAAATGTCAGTAGCATTTTGAAATTTTTTGTAACAGTTTTAAGTCAGAGAAATCCTTTTTGTAAATGCCAGAAAGCAGAAAGCTGGCAAGAATTTTTGCTAGAGGGCAGGTAGCTACCCCCTCAGAGGTTAAACCCTCTATGTAAATAATTTTCCTTTTATTTAATAGAATAGTCTTTATCTAGAAAAAAAAAAAAATAATTCATTAATGACATGAATAGGTATTGTTTTTTAATAGTGAGCTTGTTGAGCTCCCTATAATATGGACACATGCGCAATGATCCATCCTTATTATGCACTAATACTACTTGAGCAGAGAAAGAAATTTGACTAGGTTGAATTATGCCAACCTCTATCATTTCTACAACCATACGTTCAATTTCACTCTTTTGGGCATAGGGATATGTGTAAGGCCTGATGTTTGTAGGAATACTTCCTGGAATCAAATGATTATCATGATCATGATCACGAATAGGTGGGAGGCCTTTGGGCATCTCAAATACCTTGGAATGATTGTCCAAGACTTTTTGGAGGTATAGAGAAATAGATGATTTCAATTTTTGAACCTCTAGTGAACATAATTGTGCAATTATGCCCCATTGTTCTTTCTTTAGAATCTTTGGCATGCTATTAGAGCTGATTATGTTTCCTAGTTTCCATGTGATACCCCTTAATTCAACTTCCTTTCCTTCCCAAAAAAAATTCAAGAAACGTTCTTGAAAATTAAAATCTATCATACCCAAAGATTGTAACCATTGGACTCCTAGTACAAAACCAGCACCACCCATTGGAATGGAAAGCATTGGACTATTCAATACATATTCTCCCATGGATAGCTTGATATTATGGAACCTTCCAGAGAGATTTATATTTCCTTCACTTGCAACCATCACTTGACACTCTAGTGCTGGATATAGGAAGAAATTTAATTCCTTGGCTATCTTATAATGAATAAAATTATGGGTATTACCCGAATCAGTCAACACTATTACCTTTTTCTTATTGATATGTCCTTCTATCTTGAGAGTTTGAGGATTGATAATTCCTTCCAATGCACTACAAGATATGGTTAGATTCATTTCTTCTTTCTCTAGGGTTGGTTCCTAGTGTATATCCTCTTCTTTTGACATTTCTTGTTCCTTTTCTTCCTCCTCTTCACAATCAATGTTAAATTATTTCTTCTCAACACACTTATGACCTTTAGTGTATTTGCTATCACAATTGTAACAAAACTGTTTTTCTCTTTTTTCTTCAAATTGTTGTGGTTTCAGCCTTGTAGGTTGTGGAAGGCTAGGAGAAACCACACTTTCATCTTTATAGTTGTGAGTGGTAGGCTTCCTTGTTGCCATAATTTTGCTTTCAATTTTTCTTGCCAACCTAAATGCATTCTCCAATGAATCAAGTTCCCAAAGGAAAACCTCATGTTGGATGTTATCATTTAGAGTCGCTATGAAGACATCAATCCTATGATCTTATGGAACATCATTTACCCTTATATTCAATTTTGGAAGTCCTCAATGTGCTCCACCATTGAACCCTTTTATTTGAGATTTATCAATTGGCTAAAGAAGGTGTTGCTCTTTGTATCCTCATAATGTGCTATCATTTCCTCCATATATATTGACCAAGTGATAATTTGTTTATGAGAGAAAATCCATCAATACCATACAAACTGATTGGGTTCCAAATATAAAGTTGCAATGCGTACCTTTTGTGTGTTTTGCACAATATGGAGATCAAAATATTGCTCCATCTGTAGTATCTGTGTTACGGGATCCTTGACATCAAAATTCCTCATATCGATCTTTGGAATATGGTGGGTCTTCAATCCAACTTTAGAGTCTATGAAATTATGATTAATATTTATTTTGTTCTCATCATGAGTTTCCTCTACTACCTTTTTGCTATTAAGAAGCATTTGTTGTAGCAACTTTGCCAAACCTCCCTTCAAACCTTCCATGTCTTTCTTCAAATCTTCAATGTTTCCTTTCATTTTTGCTTCGATACCATCCATCTTAGCTTCCATGCCATTCTTCAAACCATCCATATTATCTTCCATGCCATTCTTCAAGCCGTCCATCTTAGCTTCTGTTACTTTTTTTGAGAGTGAAATTTGTTGCTACTTGGTCTCGTAATTTTGATATATCATGTTACATTTATTCCTCTTATTCATGAGTCATAGTAGATATTTCTAATTTCTTACTAGGTGTTTCCATTTTATTTCTTCGAAGTGTCAATTAATGATAATTATTCTTCACTATGCCCTTTGAATCACTTCAAACTAAATTTTCAAATAAAACTTATGCAAATTTGAAAAAAGACTAAACACCTTCTTTTTATTTGTAGGAGCTTGATATTAAATCTGTTGTATCTCTATAGTTTTGGATCTTCAAGGTATGAAATTTTGTTTTGTGGTATCCCTGTGAGTTCTCTTTCCAACAACACAAGTATGATCGAGATTAGATTCTCTAAGAAAGAGTTATGCCCAATATCCCATGATGGCTAGATTATAGACTGGTTTAGTAGAGAAAACTTGTACGAAGTGCCACGTGTCACTGTTTCGACCTTTGGACCTAAAACCAATATCCAACAAACTAAATTCCTTCATATTTCTTTCATGTGTTACGAAATTTAAATCTGATGCTCAGAGAAAAATTTATGACGATTTTTCCAATATCACCTGTTTGAGATGGAATTGTGGAGCCTGTAAAAACCATAATTCCTTGGCTCATATATCCAAAAATATAGAGAGAAAAATGTATAAAATTTGGATGCGACGTTCATTAGGATTTCATCTCATGGGTTTTGATTTTCTCTTCTGAAGCTTTGAATAAAAATATTTATAGCGAAAATTCCACGATGACCTGTTTGTAGCAGTGAAAACCTAGAATCCAAAGCTCTGATTCCAAATGTTATACAACCAACTCACAAAATAAAAGAAGAGATAGACCAACGACTTCAAAATTGGCCTCTTTGAGGGGGAAACCTCCTTTACATCACACAAATGAACAATTCTTGGATGATTAAAGTGACAAAACGTCCTTTCTATATATAGGATTCTAAGGGGTCGCATTATAATAAGAGTTGACATAACAATAATAATGTAAGGGCACAGTAATAACAATAGTGGGCTTCTATGGGGCACAACAATAACAATATCGGGACTACTTGGGCAGAACAATAACAATAATAGGGCTACCCTAATAATAATAAGGGAATACACTAGTATTGTAGGGACCTAACATGATTTGTCAGTGGTCTGTCATTAGCATTTAGAGATCGGATTGAGTGTGATGAGCCTTGGTCACTTGAGGAAGTCATTGGGAAAATGAAGCATTGCATGAACATTCAAAGCATAAGAATGAATCTTAGCAAGGATAGAAAGGAGAATACAAAGGTAAAGGTAGATGTCTACCCAAGAGAGCAAGGTATTAGAATGCAGATGGGAAAGAGAATATGCCACCGCAAAGAAGTTTAATCCAGCTAGACAGGGACATGGGTCACAACAACAACATAAAGGTGCGGGAACTGGTTGGTTGGAGTGTTGGAAATTTGATGAGGAATACATTTGGAGAGATTGTCCATATAATTAGGGTGGCAGGCCTAAGATATACAATTCACAGGAGGCGAGACTGTTGGGGATTTGGGAAGAAGAAAGCAATGTTAGTTAAAATGGTGACAACTAGGTAGGCAAAGAGGAGTCACATGAAAGGGTGTATGTTATTTGCAGTGTACATTTCTAGTGACAAAGGTAAGGAAGTCAAGGATGAAGACGTGTTAAGAGGGTAGCCAGTTTTGCAGCAGTTTCAGGATGTATTTCCTGAGGACATTACAAAGTTGCCACCTCACAAGGAGGTAGACTTTTCTATTGAGTTAGTGACATTGGTAGCTCCAGCATCAAAATAACCTTACATGATGAGCACACCCGAGTTAGTAGATTTAAAGTTGTAATTGAAGGAAATGTTGGACAAAGGATACATTAGACCAAGTGTATCACGATGGGGCACACAGATATTGTTTATGAAGAAGAAAGATGGAACTCTCAGATTATGCATTGACTATAAGCAGTTGAACAAAGTGACCATCAAGAACAGGTACCCTTTACCGAGGATTGATGACTTGTTTGATTAGCTGAAGGGAGCAACAATGTTCTCAAATATTGATCTGAGATTCAGATACCATCAGGTACGCATCAAAGAGGAGGACATTTACAAGACAACTTTCCGCACCAAGTATGGGCATTATGAGTTTGTTGTAGTTCCATTCAGTATGACTAATACTCCAGTTACATTTACATGCTTGATGAATAGTGTGTTGCATTCATATTTGAATATTTTTGTTATTGTGTTCATTGATGATATATTGGTATATTCCAAAAATGAGGAAGAGCATGTCGAGAATTTAGCAGCAGTGTTGAGGTTGTTGAGGGAGCATCAGTTGTATGCTAATCTTAGCAAGTGTAGTTTCTTTCAAAGTCAGGTACACTACTTGGGACATGTTGTCTCCAAGGAGGGCATTGCAGTAGATCTAGAAAAGATAAGGGCCATCAAGGAGTGGGTAGCTCCTAAGAGTGTGAATGAGGTGATACCTTTCATGGGGTTGGCAGGCTATTATAGGAGGTTCATCAGGAGCTTCTCGTAGATTGCTTATCTTATAACATTATTGTAGAGGAAAGGTAAGAAGTTTGAATGGATAGAAGAGTGTGAGACTAGTTTTGAGGAGCTTAAGCAGTTGTTGACACATGCACCAGTGCTGCAGATTGTAGATCCAGACAAAGATTTTGTATTATGCACAGATGATTGCAAGAGAGGACTTGGTGGAGTCCTTATGCAGGATGGAGAGGGGGTATGCTATGAGTCACAGAAACTGAATGAGCACGAGTAGAACTACCCAACACATGATCTTGAGTTAGCAGTGATCATACATGCATTGAAGAAGTTGAGGCACTATCTTCTTGGCATGAGATTTGTACTGATGAGTGATCATAATGGGTTGAGGTATTTGTTTGACTTGTCAAATCTGAACGTCAGGCATGCTAGATGGTTGGCCACTATTAGTGAGTTTGATTTCGATCTTAGATACCTCAAAGGTAAAGAGAACAGGGTGGAAGATGCTCTAAGCAGGAAGGTACAGGTAAGTCACTTGGCAGTTATGAGCTCCTATGGGACAGACTTACATAATAGGATCTTGGAGACAGGTCAGTAGGATGTTAGGTATCTGGAGATTGTGCACAGGTTGAAGTAGAGTATAGGTTTAGGTACATGTGGTGGTACATGTACAGGGACAGGTACAGGTGCAGGTGCATCAGGCATGGATTATTGTCTTATAATGGATGGATTGGTTAGATTCAGAGACAAGATATATGCGCGAGATAATAGTGAGCTCAGGAAGGTGATATTGAGATATTTTCATGTGAAACCTTATTCAGGTCACATAGGTTATCAGAAGACATTGACTGCAGTGAAGAAATTTTATTATTGGTCGAATCTAAAGAGGGATGTAGCAGAGTTTGTTGGTATGTGTTTTCATTGTCAGTGAGTAAAGGAAGAGTGTAAACATCTAGGTGGATTGTTACAACCGATCGTGATTCCAGAGTGCAAATGGGAGGTCATTTTGATGGAATTCATGATAGGGTTACCAAAGACAGTGAGGAAGCATAATTCCATCATGGTTGTTGTGGACAGGTTGACAAAGGTTGCACACTTCATTCTAGAGAAGTTTATATTCTCAGCTAGTGATGTGGCATAGGTATTCATCAGAAATGTGGTTAGCTTTCATGGTGTTCCAAATAAGATTGTGTTAGACAGGGATGCAATGTTCACCTCCAAGTTTTGGCACAAAGATGGCCTTCAGTAGAACTTATCATCTACAAACAAATGGATAGAAAGAGAGGGTCAATAAGATATTGGAGGACATGTGGAGGATGTATGTGATGCATCAGTAGCAGAAGTGGGAGGGGTATCTTCCCTTGGTTAAGTTCACATACAACAATGGTTATCAAGAGTCATTTACGATGAGTAATTTTGAGGCATTATATGGGCGGAGTTGCAATATTCCATCAATTGGAGTGATCGAGTTAATAGAGTGTTAATTGAACCAAACATGTTGGCAGACATGGAATAGGAAATGTGGGTGATCAAGAAAAATCTAAAGGTAGCACATGATAGGCAGAAGAGTTATGCATATCAAAATAGGTTGTTCAAGGAGTTCCAGGTTGGCGAACATGTGTACTTGTGCATAAAACTGAAGAAGAGCTCCTTATGGATTGGATTATGTGCCAAGATGACACCACGTTTTTTGGACCCTTCAATATCATTGAGAGGATTAGACTAGTAGCCTATTGACTTGCACTACCTCCAACAGTGAAAGTACATGATGTTTTCCATGTATCATTGCTTAAGAAGTATGTTAAGTATTTTGATCATGTGATTTACTGGTCTGTATTGCAAGTGGAACGAGATGGATAATTCTATTCAGAGCCTCAATGTGTATTGCATAAAAAGGTGTTCATGCTCAGGAACTGAGAAATCGAGCAAGTTAAAGTATAGTGGAAGCACTTTGGGCCAGATGAAGCTACATGAGAGGTAGCAGATCGGATGCGGGTAATGTATTCTTCCTTGTTTATCAGTCGAGCCAAAGTAGTTTTGATATGGTGTTTTGGTATATGTTCTGATATGGTATCTTCATATATATTTTGGTGTATGTTTTAGTCATTTCACTATATGTACATATGTATATGGATGTAAATACCACCATGATCTATGTTATAAAGCTCCAATAAGCGGTATGGGTGTCATGTCATTATGTTTTCATGTTGTTATTTTTTAATGTTGGTTTACTTTTCAACAGGGTGATCATTGTAAATACAACATTAAGTTATGTTATAAATATCCATGGTCAATATGTTTGTGTTTAGTGGTTATGCTAAGGTATAGGTGTGGTTGAACACCTAGGATGGTGTCCCCCAAGGGGGAGGGTTTTGTAACAACCTTGGTGAAAATTCCATGTAATAGTAGTTAAAAATAATAACCACAGTTGATAAGACACTTATTCCAAGTTGAATGTTAGGCAAGACATCTTAGTGGGTGTTCATTTGGTTGTTTATGGCCAAGGAAATTGGCAAAGGAAATGGCTAAGGCTTTGGAAAGGAAAAATGGCATTTTTGGCACATTTATTTACGTAAATAATGGCAATTAGGAGAAAAGGGAGGTGAAATGTCACAAGTTTCATGTGAGGAGGAAAATGAAGGAAAATAATAGAAAATGAAGAAAATAGAGGCCTCATTAATAAAAAGGCTTCTGAGGACTAGTTCGTAACCTTTTTGTCAGTTTAGTTTTAGAGCTCTCTCATTATTCTCTCTCTTTCTCTCACTCTTGGAAACTTAGAGTTTTCTTCCAGCACTTTGGCATTGGTTCAAGAAAGGAAAAGAAGGCAAGAGGAAGCAATGATCAAGCAGGGAAAGGCAGGATCAAGCAACTACAACATGATTCATTGCAGGTATCTATTTGCATGTGTAATTTCCTTACTAGATTTGGCATGCATGGTGTTGCATGTGGTTGTTTTCTGTCATGGGATGGTTTTTGCGAGGTGTGATAGTGTTCTTCAGCCTATCCTTTCCATTTCCTAATAGACTTGATGAGATGGGTTCTCATAATTCGATTGAGTTGGATTGTTGGATGGATTCGAAGCTGAGTGGGGTGGATCTCTAAAATGACAAACACATTGCCTAATGGTCCCTTAACAAGATTTTGGATCATGGCAAAGCCACTAGCCTAGTAAACCTTGAGCCAAAATGTGGGTTGCGGTAAAGCCAAGATTGTGTGCCTCAGTGGGCCTAGGAATCCTTGCCGTGTTAGAAAATTATATATTACAGAGCAATGGAACACATAAAATATTGTAGAAATATAAACACAGAAAATGCATAAAACAAGAGAGACACAGATATACGTGGTTCGCCTAGTTTGGGCTATGTCCACGGAGAAACATCCAGTCCTTCTGTTATTATATTATCCAGCAAACTGAAGAGATACAACCTACAGTACATCCGCTGTAACACCCTCTTCACTCTCAATCTCCTCTCTCTTCCTCACTCAGAATACAGATCTACATAGACACAATATAATAAAAGAAGGACTGGCTGTTTTCCGTGGACGTAGCCCAAACTGGGTGAACCACATATATATGTGTCTCTCTTGTTTTATGCATTTTCTGTGTTTATATTTCTGCAATATTTTATGTGTTCCATTGCTCTGCAATATATAATTTTCTAACAACTGGTATCAGAGCCGAAGGTCTATTTGGCTGATCAACTCGCAAGAGATAAGGGTTCCTAGTTCGAGTGGGAGCAATGGCGGAGGATGGTAGGTTTAGGGTCGAAAAATTCAACGGCCAAAACTACCAACTGTGGAAGATGCAGATGGAAGATTATCTATATCAGAGAGATCTGTACCTACCATTGAGCGGAAAGACAAAGAAGCTGACGAGTATGACAGACACAAAATGGGATATTCACAATAGAAAGGCACTTGGAAGAATACGGTTGTGCCTAGCTGCGTCGGTAGCATTTAATATTTCAAAGGAAATGACAACACAGGGTTTAATGTCGGCATTGGCCAAACTATATGAAAAACCCTTGTCCTCAAATAAGGTATTTCTTATGAACCGTTTATTTAATATGAAGATGTCAGAAGGTGGATCTGTTGCAGACCATTTAAATGATTTTAATACAGTTACAAGTTAGTTAAGTTCTGTAGGGGTAAATTTTGATGATGAAGTTAGGGCTCTGTTATTTCTATGCTCATTGCAGAAAGTTGGAATGGCTTAGTTATGTCCATTTAGTAACTCTGTGTCTGGATCTAGTACTTTAAAGTTTGATGATATATCGGTGCAATCCTTAGCGAGGAAATGTGACAGAAAAGCTCCGGTGAGACATCAGGTAATGCTTTGACTGCAGAGACTAGGGAAGAAAAATGGAAAGAGGAAAGAGCCAGGATATTGCAGTAAGTCAAGAAAAGGCAGATCCAAGTCCAGATCGGGGATAGTGTTGCTAGAAAGTGGGAAGAAAGGACACCTGAAGAAAGATTGCAAGTCTCGGAAGGGAAAAGAAAACAATCATGAAGCAATGTAATAGGTGATGTTTGCAAATGCTTTGATTCTTTCATTAGAAAAATATATTGATGCCTCGGTGGTAGATTCAGGGGCCTCATTCCATGCCACACCTGATAGGAAACATTTTCATGATTATGTTCAAGGAGATTTTGGATAGGTTCGATTAGGTGATGATAAACCTTGTAAAATTGTTGGAATGGGTACAATTTTCATAAAACAACAAAATGGAAATCAATGGCTATTAAAGGAGGTAAGGCATGTTCTAGATCTAAAGAAAAATATGATTTCAATAGGGCAGTTGGGAGGTGAAGGTTGCGTAAGTACTTTCACAGATAAAACCTGGAAGGTCACTAAAGGATCCCTGGTAATAGCGAAAGGAGAAAAGGTTGGTACATTATATTTATGCAATGGTATTTCTAATTTTGTTAATGCTTTGACCTCTACAGGAGAAGATACGGCATTGTGGCATCATAGGCTCGGGCACATGAGTGAGAAGGGGATGGGATCTACGATAAATTGTGGAGAGTGGGTCTTGATGTAGGGCCTAGTGATCCCTGGATCATACTGTGGATTAAGGTAAAGCCTAAGAGGCTAGGAGGCACTGAAATTCCTCACAGATAGGTGGAGAGATTCAATAGAATCCATTCTTGTTTGGTTCTTTTCTCTTGGTTATAAGTCCCATATTCATGCTTGGAATATGGCACGAGGGTGATTGGATGAAGAGAGACTTGGCTAAGCCAATATATGGCGGGGTGCAACGTGGTAGTCCCATCTCTGGTGGTTTTCCTATTGATTAATGAGAAATTCATTTCCTAGGTTCTCATGTGTAAATGTATTGGTTTATATGTGGATTTTATGGCTGATATATTTATGGTTTTTCAATTGTTACTATGTTGGTTATATGTATGTTTTATGACAACAACTCTGTATGGCTCTTAATATTTTTTACTTGTAAATGAATGAACAATGTATCTACAACCTAATATATGATAATGCACCAAAATACATGAGGGAATAATGGTTCTTAGTGATTCTCATATAAGTATGATATCCCTATGCTTAATTTTGTAGTTTACACCTGTAGATTACATGTTTGTGATATGTTTGACGAAATTCTTGTCATGGCTAGTAGGGGTATAGTTAAGAGCTTGTTTAACTAATTGCTTCTACTTAATTGTTTCCCTATTATTTTACTTGTTTTAAGACATTGTTCCATTCTAGGAAGTGACCTTGGCTCTGGGCCGAAAGAAGTGGCTGAAATCTTGGGGATGCTAGCACAGAATTGGACAAAATGGTCCCTGGATGTTGGCATGTAGGCTTTTGAGAGCGTCCAGAGGTCCCTGGATGCTAGCATGCCCATAGCATGAGCTCGTCCAAAGGGCAAGGGATAAAATTTTTTAGTGCGACCCAGAGGTAAGCTACCAGAAGTGTTGGCATGGTTCTTAGGGGTCCTGTAGTTGATGTGGAACACCTGTTTGTTGTGTTTCCCTCGATTCCATTTCCTTAAGGTCACATAGGAGGTCGAATCCAACCATAGTAGCCCCTTGTCGCATGTTTAATTCGGTTGGTTGGTTACTTGGGTAGATGTGGGAGGAGAGTGTTACAATAACCATCACTAGATTGGTCTCTACCCAAATTGTCCAGGGATCCAAAGTATTTTCTCCAACCAAGGCTTCTTGGACTAGTAACTCAACCCACAACTGTTATTAATATCTAGAGTGTTTGTCGAACCAAGGCCTCCAAGATTAGTAACTCAACCCACCAAGGGCTCTAGAGCATTTGTCCAACCAAGGCTTCCAGGACTAGTAACTCAACCCAAGTTGTTACAGGGATTCCTAAGCGTTTGTCCAACCAAGACTCTAGAGACTAATAATTGAACCCACAACAATAAGGAGCATGAGAAACAATCACTAAACAAAAGGTAACATCCCCAACACCATGACCATCTAGGATATGAAAAGGCTAGTAAAAATCTTTGTTAATCGAGGCAATCCTCCATGCCAATGACAAATCATAACCAAGAAACCACATGCATGTTCCATGCATGCAAAAAATAGCAAGGAAACCATACATGCAACTCGATACCTGCAAAGAAATCCAACTATAGTTGTTAATCACGTTGTCCCATTTCGCTTTTTTGCTTCTCCTTTGCTTTCTTGCTCCAAATCTTGAGTATGCCACACTCCTCCAAGAGTGCTCCAAGAAACTCTAAGTGTCCAAGAGTAGGATAGAGAGAATAGAATGATAACTCCAAGCTAAAACTGAAAAAACCCCCTAAACTGATCCTCATAAGCCTTTTTATCATTGAGGCCTCTATTTTCTTCAATTTCCTTTTCATGCAAATGTGTGATATTTCACCTTCGTTTTCACCTATTTTCCATTATTTTCATAAATAATTGCCAAATAATGCCTCTTTCCCTTTTCCAATTTCCATAGCCATAATAAACCAAAAGTGACACTCCACTAGCATGTTTTACATCAAATAAAAAATCATTGTTGCAATATGATAAACAACAAGTCAATGTCACCTTGTGACAAACAAAAAATCAAAATTGCAATACAATGAATCAAAATAAACATCACAATGTGATGAACAAAAACAATGATCCCACACTCTGACAAAAAAATAACAATGTCACAACACGATGACATAGTCAAACATAGTCAATATTTATACAATCAACCATAGTCAATCTTAGTGGTCAAGTATCAAGCCTATTAAACTATATTTAACTATATTTAACCCCGGTTAACCATAATCAACCATAGTCATCCCTACTAAAGCATAATCAACCATAGTTAATTTTTGTCAACCTTAGTGAGGGATAAAAAAGGTTTAATAATAATATTATTAATATTAATAAAAATGTTAAATAATAATAACAAAAAACTAATGTCAAACTGTGAAACAAAAAATCAATATTACAATGTAATGAACAAAAAAATGATCTCACGTTGCGATGAAGAAATGCCAATGCCACAACATGATGACCAAATTAAGCATAGTAAACATTTATATAGTCAACCATAGTCAATCTCAATCATCTTCAGTGAAGATTAATAATTTGTATTTAGCTATAGTTAACCCTCGTTAACATAATCAACCATAGTTAGTCTAACTCAACCATGATTAACCATAATCAACTTCAATCAACCTTAGGAAAGGATTAATAATAATGATAATAATAAAATTGATGACTATCGATAATAATAAGACCGATTATTATTATTATTAGATGATTGAATATATTATTAATAATATTAATATTACCATTAAGTTTCACTATATTAATTAATGTGTATTAATATTAATAAGATTTAACAATAGCATTGATATTATGATTTGTGAATAAAATCTAATATTAGTAATATAAATATTATTAAAATTGAAATAATATAATAATAAAGGTTCACTTTTATTATTATTACTATATAATTGAATATATTATTAATAGTTGATCACGATTAAACGTGACTAACCCTATGTTTACTATAGTTAATAATACTCTACCTTATTTACTCATAGTCATTTTGAAAATGGTTGACCAAAGTCAGCTAAGATCAACCTTCATCGACCTCATTCAACCTTGGTCAATCACAATCAAGGTTTAAAAATGTTTAATAATAATAATTAATATTAATAACCCATGAGGTGTAGACTAGTTGGTTTGCATGAGGTTTAGTTCCTACCAAATCACAAGTTCAAATCTCATGGGGAGGGGCTAAGGAATGTAAGCCACTTCGGGGGAATTAAACTTCCTAAGAGGCGTTGAGACTCAACTAAGACTCACACAATGTTGGTGATAAGCATCCCATCATGGGTAGATTAGTCTTTTTCCAACCAATAAGCATGCTAAACTGAGACTAGGCTCAACCTAATTACAAAGAAAATAAAACAATATTAATATTTAAGTATGGGGGTTTACGCAGTGCATTATATTAGATATCATTTTGGGATTCAACTGCGTTAAGTAAGTCATTCACGTATGACCATTTCCATGAGAGGTAGTCGTAACTCATTCACGTATGACCATTTCCATGAGAGGTAGTCGTAACTGACTAATTTCTCATGATTTTTTTGAATAGTTCACTTAGCACTCATTGCATCAGGTGATGCTCACAGGGGTGAATAAGTGGGATTAAAACTAGTGAAATGTGGAGAACGAATCACATAGCATCAATCATCACTTCTGGGGCTTGCACCCGGTAACCAGGACTTCCCAGGAGGTCACCCATCCCAGATCTCCTCTGGCTCAAGCGCGCTTAACTGTGGAGTTTTTTCCCCACAATCAAGCCCACTTAGCTTGCTACCCCATTTGCAAAACCTTAGCAAGTATTGTGCCTCATGAACCATTCAAGTAGAGATCCCTTGACTCTTTTTGAATTTAAGTATGGGGGATTACGCAGTGCATTATATTAGATATCATTTTGGGATTCATGCGTTAAGTAAGTCATTCACGTATGACCATTTCCATGAGAGGTAGTTGTAACTGACTAATTTCTCATGATTTTTTTGAATAGTTCACTTAGCACTCATTGCATCGGGTGATGCTCACAGGGGTCATACGTCAACTCGAATTTACACTTTGACAATGCCTTAGTCAAAATGTCAGCATCTTGCTCCTCGGTCGAAATATACTGCAACAACATGATCCTCCTCGCCACACAGTCTCTGAGATGATGATACCGAATGTCAATATGCTTGGACCTATCATGAAATATTGGATTCTCAAAGAGTTTGATACAACTATGATTATCACAGTAGATCATGGTTGGATCCATCCTTTGATCAAACAAACCAACTGGTTCACTGCAAAGCACAAATCTGGTCGTGTGTTCACTAAATACATCAATGAACCCACAAGTTGCCGATATACAGTGGCCTCTACTACCTCACCTGAAGTAGCATCCTCCTTCCTCCAGTTACCTGCTAGAGGAGTTTGCATGGGCTTGCACTTCTCCATGTGGAATCTCTTGAGTATCTCATTGGCATACTTTCCTTCAGACACAAACACTTCCCCATCCTTCTGCCACACTTCCATGCTTAGAAAGTAGTGCATGAGACCCATGTCTTTCATCTCGAACTCTCTTACAAGGTCCTCCTTGCAAGACATGATCAACTGATCATCACCTGTCAATATCAGATCATCAACATAAAGGAAAATGATCAACTGCTTACCTTCCACCATGATGTGGTACAAGTTTGCAGCCGCTTCACTCTTTGTGAACCCCAACCCAATGAAGTACTTTTCAATCCTGGTGTACCAAGCTTGAGGTGCTTGCTTCAACCCATACAAAGCTCTCTTGAGTCGACACACATGCGACTCACGAATGAAGGTCTCAAAACCTTCTGACTGTTCTATGTACACCTCTTCCTCAATCTTGCCATTGAGGAATGCAGTCTTCACATACATCTGATGGATCTTCCAACCCATCTGTGCTGATAGTGCCAACATCGATCTGATAGATGAGTACCTTGCTACAGGAGAAAAAGTCTCATCATAGTCGATCCCCTCGACCTGTGAGAAACCACGGGCAACAAACCTTGCCTTATGTTTCTCCACACTACCATCAACAACATGCTTTACCTTGTAAACACAACGGGAACTCACAAATAACTTGTTCTCCAGTCTTGGAATAACATCCCAAACACTGTTCTGAACTATGGAGTCATACTCCTCCACCATAGCGTTAACCCAAACTGGCTGCTGCACTTCTTCCTCAAAGGAAGATGGTTTGGTCTCTACACATTCCCCAACAAGGGCCATGTAACTAGTGTACTACTCAGGTGACCTCCTCTGTCTGTGCTGAGAAGATGGCTCTCCCACATTCTTTCTCGCATCCATCAACAATCTGTCACCCTCCCTTGTGCATTTTCGCCCCTCTCTAGAAGAATTTGCATGAGTGGATGTCTCCACTCCTGGAACATCTGCATGTAGCTGCTCCTCATCAGTCTGAGGCTCCTCCTCCTTAGGAACCAAAAGTTCCTCCCCTGCCTGTAACATGAGCTCCCTCTCAATGGAAACTTGTATGGCCTTCACCTCATCGAACTTAAGATCTCTGTGAACCACTGCCCTCTGACTGGTAGGCAAATACACCTGATAGTTGTGGGGTGTATCAATGTACCCCATAAGTATCCCCAACTCAGCTGTCGACTCAAGTTTCTTTTGGGTATCCTTGGTCACATGGCAATAAACTGATGAGCCAAATATCCTGAAGTGACTCACATCTGGTCTCTTCCCGGAGAAAGCTTCCTCTGGTGTCTTCATCCCAAGTATGCGATGCGGGCTTCTATTCTACAAGTAAACCGTTGTGTTGCATGCCTCAACCCACAAATGAAGTGGTAGGCCTTGGTCATGCAGCATTGCCCGAGCTTCTCCCACAATCGTTCTATTATTCCTCTCGACCACCTCATTCTGCTGTGGGTTATGAGGTGTCGTCAACTCCCATTTAATTCCTTCTGCTGCATAGAAGCCCTTAAACTCTTGAGAGACATACTCTCCACCATTGTCGCTTCGCAAGACCCTGATATTCTTTCCTGATTCTTTCTCAACCAAGGCTTTGAACTCACAAAACCTTGAGAATGTTTGATCCTTCTTCTGCATGAAATAGATGCAGCATTTACGAGAAAAATCATCAATGAAAATCATATAGTACCTTTGTTTAGCGATGGAGGCTGTCGAGAATGGTCCACACACATTTGTATGAACTCACTCCAAGATTGCTTCAGCTCAACTATCTCGATTATGAAAGGAAGATTTTTCATACTTACCCAAAGTACAACCTTTGCATGTGTCCACTTGCTCAAGTTTACCTTTGGGAAGTCTGGTAGAAATCTGCTGCATTATCTTCAAGGCCCCATGATGCAAGTGGCCCAACCGTCTATGCCATAACTTGCCAATATCTTGGCTTTGCACCAATTCTGCTTTGGAACTCAATGCAGCAAAATTATCTACCTCCAGCTTGTAGAGATTCTTCACTCGAATCTTGATCCTCTTGGTCTGACCCGTGGCTATGTGTCTTAGGAATGCCTTTCCTTTACTGAAGACTACATCATAGCCTTTGTCTTCCAATATCGCAACCGATACTAAGTTTTTCTTCAGTCCAGGCACATACTTTACATCAGTCAGGGTGAAAGGAGCTCCATGCTCTTTCTGAAACACAACCATACCTTCATTTAAAATATGGTACTTTCCATCATCGCCCATCTCAATGCGCATTTGGAGGTCTTTCTCCTCCAAGGTACTGAATAAACTCTTATCGTTGGTCATGTGGAATGAGGCTCCACTGTCCAGGTACCAACATAACCCACCGTCGATGAAACCATGCATGCCATGAGGGTAAAATCCAATTCGAACTGTGAGGCTAGTGCCTCACCATCTGATCCTTTCAAGGATCCCTTCTTGGATTTCTTCAATGGACAATTTGTTGCATAATGGCCCACTTCATGACAATTAAAGCATCTCACTTTAGATTTGGCAATCTTCTTCCCACCATGGGAAGAACTCGATTTGGAATGGGAAGCCTGCCCTTTCCCTTTCCATGCCTTACTTGCTAAGGCTATATTTTCTTCTTCATCATGCTTAGATGAAGAACCATTTCTGGTGCTTCTCCTGATCTCCTCCTGCATCAGATCTGACCATAGTCGTCCCAATCTGGCAGTTTCTCTCTTCCATTCACTGAGTCCTGGTAGCTATGCCAGCTCTTAGGAAGACCGAGTAGAGCAAGACTCACCATGTCATCATCGGCTGTCGTGATTCCTACACTTCCAAGCTCATCTCTGTAGGTGGTGATCTTGTTCAGATATGTAGAGATTGTGTCGCCCTTTTCACACTTGATTTTCCAAAGCTTGTCCTTCAGCACCAACTTCCTTTGGTCGCTGTTGTTCTAATATAGATCCTTCAATGTCATCCACATTGAAAATGGAGTCTCCTTCCCATGGAGACTTGAGACAATATGGTCTCGAACTCCCTCCAGAAGAATCCTCCTTGCTCTCGCCACACATTTCTTCCATTCCGCCAATTCCTGGGCATTAGCTACTACTGGCTTGGGGACTTCCGGATCAATGAAGTCCTTCAAACCATTGTCCTCTAATACCGCTTCCATACGATCCTTCCATGCTATGTAATTCGAGCTGCCATCCAGGGCATACTTGAGTCTCAAGCCATTGAACGCCATTGGTTAACTTTGAGATGTGATAAGAAATCGATTTTGTACCTACAATCAAGAACTTCAAATTTCGAACTTCTCCCTTCTTTGTATACCGTTCTTCGCTTTTGATCACCTTTGCTCTGATACCATGTAGACATTATCACTATAGATCACCTGATAATGAAATGTAACTAAAGCAAAAAACTTGATCTACTTCTACTATCAAACTTGCAGAAGCTTAATCGATTTTGCGCAAGATCAAATAGAACACATATAACAGAGAAGAAGATTCAATCACACATGAAACACAGAAGAATACTTTGGGGAAAGCCTCAGCTAAAAACCCCACTATCTGTATTATCATACAAGTGAAAATATTTCAGGATTACACAAAGCTTTAGCTCTCAAGCTATCCAGCTCTAAGTACAATCCCTCACTGCTGCTCATAGACAGAATAGACAACACATATGCCTTCCTTCAGTCCTCCAAGCCTCCTATTTCCTTGCACAGTTTCTCCTGGGTCCTCCAGTTGCCATCTGTGTGATTCTCACCTCACGCACTGCTCTGACCTCTGTAGTAACTTCACAATTCTCAAGGAATGAATTCCTTCTGCATGCAAGAGATATTCACATGGGAATATTTTAGCAACTGATAGTACATTGTCCCTGCCTTTAATCTCAACTGGGTCTTTGTCTGAACTGACATGCATGAGTTATTTATGAGAGAATATTTAGTTATGTGGAGAACACTAGTTGCATGCATGCATGCATTAGCTGACTGAACTCATAATTAATTCCACACACTGTTTGGAACTAATTTAACTGGACTTAACTCAGTTAACTGAGCTAACTAATTACAACTCAAATACAACTCATCCTTATCTCCTTAATTAAGGGATAACTTCCTCAATCAAAGAGATAATTGTTGCATGTCTTCACAAAGACTTCATGGCTGATTTTCACCAATTAATTAACTCAAGATGAATTAATTAATTATTTTTCAAACAGCTAGTGAGACTAAATTCAAATTTAATTCTCAATTTTAATTCAAGGACAAATTAAAATTGGAATATATCCTGAAATGCTATCTATAACAATGCTATTTTTAGCATTTCTTGTTGCTATTTTCAACATGATCATGGTTAATTAAGGTTTACCATAGTAATCCATGTCAATATTAGTCAATCATAGTCAACCATGGGCAATATAGTCAACCATAGTCAATCTTGGTCAACCATGAGTGGGCATGGTCATCTTCAATTAACCATAGTCAACATATAGACAACTATATTAAACCATTATTGACCTCAATAGATTGTGAACAAGCGTGATCATCTTTGACTAACCATAGTAACCATAATTAATTGTTCTTGGCCACAATCAAAGTGGTCAATCATAGTTAACTATAATTTATGATAAAAAACTATGGTCAAACATGATCCACCATTATCAAATATGAAAAACCATAATTAATCATAATCTATCATAGTCATGATCATCCATAGTCAACTCTATGTTGACAATAAGAAACTCTCTTTGATTGTAACTTGGACACATTTAACTATAGTTAACCATAATTTATTATTTCTCATCATGCATGCCACCCATCAACTTTCACAACTACATTATTAAATATAATTAATATATGTTAATCCAAATCATTTTCCACAACATTTTTATAAATTTATTTTAGTAATTTCACTTTGTCCCGTGTTAGTTTTGATATATAAACTTTTCAAACTTTGATGGGACAAAAATGTGACAACTCTGCCTATTTCCACCGACGGCCCGGAAAGGAGGACTTCGAGTCACAATAATGTTCAATGTAGTGATAAAATGGAATTATCACGTGGAATTTTCTAACCCCTAAGGAAGATTAAGCCAAAATCAATATCTAAATGATTTGGAGTATCATCTCATTAACTCAAGAGTGGGATGACGACGTTTGACGTCCCATATTTCCAGATAAACATTAAAGAAAAAGCCACTTTATGACAGGTATCTAAAAATCAATCCACGATATGATCCTATATCGTTTGACTGTAGTTAACTTGTTTGGAAGATTTTTGGGGCTTCATTTTGTCAGGCAAGCGTTAACCAGCTTGTCATAGGGCATTAAATCACTAGTTAGCTGCATGCTCTTTAACTTTATAACACACTTCATTATTTTTCATTTATCTCGTTATGCGCACGGGTGTGTTATAAAGTTAAAGGGCATGCAACTAACCAGTGATTTAATGCCCTATGGCAGGCTGGTTAGCTCTTGCTCCTCATTTTACCTTTGCATTTATTTAAATTTCATTTATAAGTTAGTTTGATTTGTATTTTGCATAGTAGAAAGTGTTCTGAGTTTTTATTCAAATATCTAGAGTGTTATTTTTAGTGTTAGGAGTGTTTTCAAGTGGTTAAATCTTTATTTATACAGCCTTAAAATTTAGCATATTTCAGTGGTCAGTTTTCAAATTGGCAGTGAGAAATGTAAGTTGACTTATCATTTGAAATTATTTATGGGTGGTTTTTAAGTTGTAAACTTTAAGTTCAGTCAAATTTTGCTAGGCTTGCCTTTACCTTATTCTTATTTCTTAAGTAAAGTAGTTTTTAATTAGACAAAAACAATTTGAAAATATATTCGGTGCAAATTCAAATTGCCAAATATATTTATACATTCAAAAATAATACCAAAATTCAAACCAAAAGTCCCTGGTTCATACATTCAAACCCATTTGCTCTCCTGCTTCCCCATTATTACATAATAGAAGCCATTTTTTCATGCGCATGTTTGAATCATCTGCCATGCTCAGAATTGTTTCACTCGGAAACACAATAGTTCATGTAGGTTTTTTCAGGAAAAATAACAACCGAATTACATAAAACCAAATTGTATGTTGCTATGCACTGCAGGTGAAATATTTCCTTTCTAAAACCCAGTGAATGATATTTTTATAATATTTTCTCTATTAAGAGTCCGCTACCATTTTCTCTGGTCGATTCCGAACAACAGTTCTGCTCAACCTGTGAAATTCACATAGCTTCTGCAATATTTTATGAATCACAAATTTATCTTTATGCAACTGTAATAACTCATCAAAATTTCATATAGCATGCCCATTGTTTTCCTCTATTATGAATTCTAAGAATATTTTAAAACTTGACAGAACCTTAAATTTTACAATATTTCCATCGGCAAAGTGACATCAATATCTCAACTTCAACTTAATAAATTATACCATAAATAATCTCAAATTCAACTTAATAAATTATACCATGATTAATCTCAAATTCAACTTAATAAATTATACCATAATCTATAAGAATTTTTGTAATATTTTTTTTGAATTAAATCTTCCATACACGCTTTAAAAACTGGAACATCTAACATTTTTTTTCCCAATGTACACCCACCTAATCCAATCGATAACAGTTTTTTTCCAATGTATATTTTTTTAATTAAATCTTCAATACACACTTTAAAAGCTCTAACATCTAAGAGTGTTTTTTTCTAATGGACACTCACCTAATCTAATCCATAACAACTTTTTCCCGATATACACATGGTTATTCCATTAACCATTCTCTCGCTAGAGTATCTGCAATGTTTCGGTCAAGGGTATACTTTCTTCTGAATTTAATTAAAGAAACCCTAGTTTTAGCAGTAGAATTCCATTAACGATTCTCACCATGCACTATTTGTAGAGGTGAGATGTTTTTTAGTCGCTGCAGGCAGGAGACTCGTTTGGCATCATAGATTTAAATTGTTGAGATTATACACTATGATCTGATGTGTATTTATTCAAAACCTATTTGTATATTTAAAAGTTGAATTCCATTAACGATTCTTACCATGTAATTTCTTCTGAATTTTCATTAAACACGCCCCATTTTGCATTAGTATTTCATTAACAATTTTCACCTTGTAGTGTTTGTATGGTTCGATTAGAAGTATAATTTTTTTAGTTGCTGCACGGAGGAGATTTGTTTTCAATTTTTATTATTTTTTTCATATATGATGGCAGCATAGATTTAAATTGTTAGAGATTATACACTATGATCGGATGCGTATTTATTTTAGGGATTTTTAAGATACCAAATCCATTTGTATATTTAAAATGACCATTTTAAAAATCTTATCAACTATCGTAAAACCAAATTTCATGAACAATTTATATAATCACTGCGGTCATAATTACCAAGAAAAAAGTAGACCGCTGAAATTCGTGTATTAAAAAATTATTAAAAGGAAATATAGCATCATTCTCGAATCTCGGGGCAGGTCCGGAGATATCTCGTCTACATAGCCGGGCGTCCATATGGACCATCGGATCTCACTGAGCTTCTGGACTCTCGAAAGTGGTAGGTGGTGTTCTTAACGTTTCAGAAGTTTCTTTGATGCAGATGGTCGTCCACGGGTATATTCCTGAGAAATATACCACTCTGCGTTTAGAGATAGAAAATGGCTTCGCATCAGCTGAACCGTCCTGATTTCAAATGTTCAGATGTGATTTATGAAGATTCAAAGACTTTTGGTCAGCCACTTCAAGCCCTCATAACGCTTTATCGCAACGCTCTGTTAAAAAATTTCATTGGCCTCTTGTTGAATATGAGAAATATTCAAAGACTTTTGCTCAGCGAATTGAAGCTGTCAGAGCGTTTTTTCTATCGCGATTGTAAACGGCCATGTAAACCCATCAAACCCTAAGTCTCACTTAAAACATTTTATTTGCTGAGTATGAGATATATCAACACATATAGTTAGAAACATTTCATTCGCCGGAATGTTATTGAGAAATAGGGGCACCGATCCATGCATATATATAAAATATATGATTTTAATTTTACATTTATTTTGAATCAAGGGGATTGTCAGACCAAGCAGTGATTCTTCAAAAACAATTCGTTCATATTTATTCAGGTTGGTCTTTATTATATACATAAAGGAGACACTGTTCACTTCATCTCTCAGTGACTATTCATATTTCTTATTATTTATTTACATTAGTTACATTTATTCACCCAATCCTGATGATTAGGTGTGAACGTTCCCCCCTTAACATGAAGGAATGTTGGTGAGTCCAAGCATCGTTCTGAATCGTTCAAGTCCAAGCATTGTTCTGAATCATTCAAGTTTTTCTCTTCCAAGCGCTTTGGTGAAGATGTCTGTAATTTGCTCATTAGTGGAACAATGGCAGAGATGGATTGTTTTGGCCTCAACATGATGTCGAATCAGATGATATTTAGTATTGATGTGCTTCGTTCGAACGTTGGGTTCTTGGCCAACTTTATTGCTGAGGTATTGTCAATCATAAGTGGAGTCGATTGTACTTGTTTTACCTGCAAATCTTCAAGAGTTTTCCTGAGCCACACAATTTCCTTTGTTGCCTCAGTTGCTCCCACATATTTTGCTTATGTTGTGGAATCTACTGGAACTGATTGTTTGCGTGATCTTCAGGAGATAGCTCTTGATCTAAGACTCATAGCATGACCTGAAGTAGATACCCCAATTTCTTTGTCTTCATCGAAGTCTGAATTAGAGTATCCAATCAAGTTGAAGTCGTCCACCTGTGTATACTTGATTCCAAAGTCTTGAGTTCCCTTCAAGTACCTTGAAACTATTTTTGCAGCAGATGAATGTCCCTCACAAAGCTTTTGCATAAACTTGGAGAGGATTCCAACAGCAAACGAAATGTCTAGTCTGGTAGTATTTAGGTAGTTGAGACTTCTTACAAGCTGTCTATACTTTGTTGCATCCTCAAATTGGAGTAGTAAGAGGATTGCATTCTGTCATGCCAAACCTATTCAAGAGATTTCCAATGTACTTCTTTTGGGAAAGCAATATGGACTTAGTATGTTGAGTTACTTCAATACCAAGATAGTAATGAACATAGCCCAAATGAGTCATTTCAAAACCTTTCTTCAATTCCTTCTTTATGGATCCAATGTAGCTTTCATTGTTCCTTGTCATCAAAATATCATCTACATATACCACAAGATATACAACTGTTTTGCCAACTTTCTTGACAAATAAAGTTGCATCATCAAGCTCATAATGTTGAGTTTTAGAAGATGCTCAGTTAGTTTTTCATACTAGGCTCACAACGTTTGTCTGAGGCTGTACAAGGATTTCACAAGTTTGCATACTTTATGTTCATGTCCTTTCACAGTAAATCCTTCAGGCTTGGACATAAAAAAATTCTCTTTTAGATCTCCATTCAAGAAAGTAGTTTTTACATCCATTTGATGGACTTTCCAACCGTTCTGAGCTGCTAGGGCAAAGAGTGTCCGGATGGTAGCCCATTTTGCTGTGGGGGCAAAAGTCTCCTCATAATTGACCCTTTCCTCTGTGCAAAAACTTTATAGACCACTTGCAGCCAATTGGTTTGGTTCCTAATGGAGATCAACCAACTCCAAGTCCATTCTTTATCAGGGCTCATACTCCTTTTGCATCAGCTCTTTCCATTCATCAGAGAAGCAGCTTCATTTGAAGAAGTTGGTTCGAAATCTGTAGACAAATTCAATTCACAATCATAAGAAACATCCATATCAATAGGTGAATCAGAGTCATCTACATCACCTCCCATTTTGCAGTTTGAATTTCTATTCCTGTCTTCAACCTCATCAGATCAACACTTTCAAGTGTCTTTATCAACCACTTTGGGACCTTCTCTCAGATGGTCTAGGCTTCTCCATTGATTGAGTTGGGACTGACAAGATTGAGTCTCCCAATTCTATTAATCACATCACTTAAAGCATCATTCGTTGTTGGAGTTTCATGCGGGGGAGAGAGTTCTTCAGAAGAATATTCCACATGTTGATCTAGAATAGGAATCCCCCCTTCAAGATGTGGAATATGATTATCAAATTCTTGAAATGATTTTTTATTTGCGGATCTATCCAAGCGATCAAGTTGTCGCTCTACAACATTGTCAGCTTTGGATGATTCAAGAAAGATTACATCTCTAGATACAACAAACTTTTTATTGACTTCATCATAGAGACAGTATGCTTTGGAGGTGTTTGAATACCCGAGGAAGATACACTTATGATTTCTTGGACTAAGTTTGTTTCTATGTACCTTTGGTATCAAGGCATAACAAGTGGAACCAAAGACCCTGAGATGCTTTACCAAAGGAACATGCCCATATCGCATTTCATAGGGAGTCATGTTCCTAATAGCATTAGATGGACATCTATTCTTTATATATAAAACACATAGAACTGCATCAGCCCAAAACATCAATTTTACATTTTTGAAAAACATCATGGAGTGCACCATATTTAAGATTGTCCTATTCATTCTTTCAGCTACATTGTTCTATTAGGGATTATAAGGTAGAATTGTTTGATGTTTGATCCCATGTTGGCGAAGATAGTTTTCAAATTCATTTGAAGTATATTCTTTTCCATTGTTTGAAGAAGCCAACTATGAGGAATCTCGCTCCTTCCAAGAATCCTATTGTTGTAAAGCCATTGAATGTCAAGAAGAATCACTATGCATTGAATTGAAAGTCATAATTATTCTAAAATTTTGTGACGCGTTCACGGTAACACACTCCAAAAAAATTGAAGGGAGTGTTACTAATGCACCCTTGAAGTTCAATAGCTCATGGTAGCATGCATTCTCCTCATTGCACAAAGCATTACTCATAATATTTAAAAAAAAGGAAGCACAAGGAACAAGGCACTGAAATTCAAGGCATCAAATGTTAAGAAAAGTTGAGAAATGAAAAGTCAAGGCCTTTGAATGCCATATTCTTAAGGAATGCAATTTTTGTTTAAACAATGTTCTTTTTTAAAGATTTTTTTAAATAAAAAAAGGGTCTATTAAACAAGGGGAACATTTATGAAATTCTATTTTAAGTTGGGCTTTTTTATTTTTTATTTAATTCCTTCTTAAAAGGAAAAGTATGTTTGAGTGGTGAAGTTTATTGTAAAATTCCCTTTGAATCCATTTAAGTGGCGTATTTGAGTGGTAAAGGTGAATCCATTTTAGGATTGTTGAGCCACCATTGCTACATGTTGCCCCTGTGAGCCACAACAATAGCCATCACCGTCATAGTCAAGATTTTTCATTATAGACAAGTCATTATGTCTGCAAGTCAATTTGCTTGGTCAGCCACAGTGAACCACCGCTCAACAAATGGGAAAAGGAAAGAGGATTAAGAAATCAAAGCAACAACATGAGATATTTGAAGTCTATTTGAAATACTTGGAAGCTAAAAGGAAAAAGAATGCCTTCACATTAAAATATAAAGGAATGCATAGAGGACAACATTATTCCCCTCATTGTAGATGAAAAGACATCCAAGGAGGCTTGGGATACCCTTGAGAGGTGCTTTTGCATAAGGGGGAGTAATCTTGTTGAGGGTGAAAAGGAAGGTGGATCTATAGCAACATATCTACATAAAGATGAAGAGTTTTCTAAATCTCACTTGAAAGTGGATGACCAAAAGAATGATTGTGAAGAATTTACATAAGTAGCAGAGAAAGAGCACACAAATTCTCTTGAATCCCACTGTGCTCAACCACACTTGCATAACCATTTAGTGAATCCAATAACAGATCTTGTTGATGACAATGAAGTTGCCATTGGAGCAAACAATGGTATAGTGAATCCAATAATTATAATTGTTGACATTACCTTTGATCAGAAATAGTTAGGTAGTGATAAGTGGTTGCACATGATTCAGTACAAAAATATCATAGATATGATGCAATTTGGTGAGAGAAGTTGATCTAGATCTCTTCAGCTACCAGAATTAACCAAGATATTTTACTTCTGTGATGTTAGAAAAATTGCATATGAAAGAGTATAGAACAACCACATGTTCTTACTTTAAAGTAGATGAAACATAACGATAACCATCAAATCACAGGACACAAATACATTCATAACAGAGTTCACCCAGTGTGGGTTACGTCCCCGAGCCCTAGTGTCAAGAGTGGGGAGACCTCTTCATTAAATGTTGTAAGATGATGATGAGTACATAGTACATTCTTTTTCATTACAAGGATAAATTACCTTGATCAGAGTGGCATGTCTCTCCATGAGACATTCTCAGGAACTCTCACTCATATGGGAAAATTCCCTCAACAAGAGTGGCATGTCTCTCCAAGAGACGTCCTCCTATAGGAACTCTCACTCAAATGGGCCCTCCTTCAGAATGAAAATATAATAAAATCTCACATGATGTGTATACAAGTATCCCTCAACATAATGGTAATCAGGGATCTCAACAAAAAAAACACCATCTCAACAAATTAAAAGAAAGCATGACATAATTACATCATATACCTCCACTTTTCGGGATGGATGAAAAATTCAAAGCTTAGTTGTTGAAACAGACATCACTACTAAATTCGCGGCGTGAAATCATGTCAAATGACTATAAACTTTGTCCCTTTCTAACACTGCCAAATTCCGGACACTCAAGAATCTTGAAGATTCCCCCAAAGATTCCTTCTTGAAGATGGCTGAAAATCCACTTCTTGGATGAGGATTTTGAGCACACCACAACCCTCATAGTGATTTTTTTTTAAAAATGACTACAAAGTTGGCATCATTCTGCCTCGATAAAAATCACCCTCTAAGGGAATCTTTTAGATTCCATAAGATTCTATAAAGATTCATTATTGTTGGTTGCCTGATTTTTTGTTTCTCAGATGGGGAAATAGACCACACCATCACATTCCTTGTGAGATTCTGGTTCTTTTGATTATAAAGTTAATATGTTTATGTCGCTGTGAAAAGTCACCCTCTAGGGAATCTTTTAGGTTCCTCACAAGCATAAAAAACGATTCTCTAAGAATATTCATGTAGAATATCCCTCTGTGTTGAAATTTGTGCCACATGGTTCTAACATCCTTCATTCCTAGTTCCGCCTATGTCATCTGCTCCTCCTCCGAGCGAATGGAGAAATCAGGGTTTAATATAACGTTTGTGCAAAAGTTTACAAGTGATAGGCCATTGGCCTATGGGTTGGCCCATGGTTGGCAGGCTGTTGGGTAGTGGGAGAGCCGCGGTCAAATCCCCACAATGGAAAATTTTGTTGGAACGTTTGTTAATTAATGGTAGCGTTCAATGGTTAATGATGGTGGTTTGCAGTGGTGTATTATTTTGGAGCACCAATTAGGTATATGTGGTCAGGTTGTTACATATAATGCACTCCACCATTTATTTTGTTATGCAAGACCACCCATTGGAAAGTCAGCCCATGTGGGTCGGGTGAGTTTGAACTCTGCTAGTCCAATATGATGTAAACACTTGGCACAATGGTTCTAGCATATTACCAACATATGTTGTTATGTTATATATGGTGTATTGTGGTTGGCCATGGGTCATGGTCAGGGTCCCATGTCAGTCGCGGTCTTCAACCCTTTTTTAATAATAACATATAATATGATATGCTATGTCGTCAGGTGATGGGAGGGTTTTCCACCTCGTATTTTATATTTTTTTATTTGTTTAACAAAAAATAGTCAAAATTTTAGACCCTTTTTTTAAAGGTCACTAGTGAAATTAAGTAGGCAACAAATTTGCCCATTTCGGTGGCCAAATTCTTTATGTTGGGACTCAGCCAAATTGTTGCCTCGTTAAGACTGCCACTTGGCCAAGTTTGACCCTAAATTTGAACAACTATAACTTGAGCATACAAACTCGGATTTGAGTGTCATTCACATCGTTGGAATTAGGGTAACAAGAACTACGATTTGTTCCTAGTTTCAATTCAATATGAGGACTTGATTTTTGAGCTTTTACTAAGCTACTTCTGAATTTTGAGCATGTCTAGAGCCACCTGGATCATTCCTCCCCACTAAGGAGCTTTTGGTCCTCCAAAAGCATGAACATACTCTTCAACTGTTGGTCTGCACTGCAAGTGTCTTGACATGTCACACTTCCTTCTCCTTCACCCTTGTTCTTCGGAGCCATAAGTGATGAGTCGGCACCTACATCCTCTGCAAACCTGTAGTATATCTTTGCAAATTACATGCTCAATGACATGACTAACCCTGATCTAAGCATCCCCATACTTGCCAAGAGTTTATAAGACACACTCTTTGGTCAAGTTTACATGAAAATAGAAACTAATATCCCAACTATCAACAAAAAGCCAAACATCATTGTTGCTTTAATAAGCGATGGAAAACACATGTTCATTTTTAAATTTATATTTTGACACATGATTTACATAATGTGGCCATGACAAGCTACAATATCTAGTAAAACCATCTCTTAATAAACTAAACCGCTAGGAATGTCGCAGATTTGCCTGTTGAACACCTTCATTGGATGGTTTTTGCATGGACGCTTTGTCCTTGAGACATTGCTCTAGATGGAGCCTCCAACATGTTCCTCTTTGATGTGTGCCTCTATTGCAAAGATTGCAACACATTTTCTTCCTCCAGACCTTCTTTACCTTCTTTTTTTCTTGATGTGGAGAAGGCATTTCACACCTCATCCTCTTTCTTGTTGTCATTGACTTTTGACACTCAACAACCACATGGTTATGTAAGCCACAAAAACTACATGGTCTTCTACACCATGATTTATATTTGACATTAACAATATGTTTGTAATCAAAATGAACTCTAGAATAATGAGACTATGTATACCTCTCTTGACTGTCTCTGATGTGATCCTAGGGATGAGAGATTGCCTTAAATCTTCCTCTGCAATGTGCACTGTCATGGGAGGATTGTGGTGTGTCTCCATCATCCTCTTCCCTCGATGGATTTGACAATGCTTGGGAGGCTTCTCACACCTTTGAGCATTCTCCTTCAGTGTATCCCAAACCTGCAAATTGAGGTCTTTATATGACCTCTAGTGGTTGAGTCATTCCCTAGCCATTAACACGAAGTCCTCCTCCATTATACCCCATGTTGATAAGGACTCTCATGCCAGTTCTTGAAATGGGTAACTCCATGTTTCCAACAAACATAATGTCATGTGAAAATGAAACTGAAGAACGATCAAAATTGTTTACCTCAGTTGTCGATTCTGAAACAGGTTATTATGGATTTGCTAAGCCTTCACTCTGCTTCAATTATCCTAAGGCATATTCTGTGGCTCGTAATTGAGGCTGCAATATCTGCTTCTCCTCTTTCTCTTCTAGTAGAAGTCTCCTCAATTTAGCATTATCTGCTTGAAGGCTATGATTGATCTCCTCATCTGAATGATGAGAAGATGATGATGACGATGAATGTCAACTTGAGGGGGTAGATGTAGCATAGTCCCCTGCCCTTTCTTTCTCCCATTCCTCTCTTGCCATATTCTCCTCATAATCTGCATATGTTATGTCTACCATCCGTTTCATCTTGAGGAGATCCTCGTAAATATCTTTGTTGTTATCCATTTCCCTTCTTATTGCACATTCATTCATTTAGACTCATAATTCACATCAACGAGAAGACCATTTTGATACCAAACTTGATTCAGATCTCTTCAGCTACCAAAATTAACCAAGATCTTTTACTTTTGTGATGTTAGAAAAATTGCATATGAAAGAGTATAGAAAAACCACATGTGTATACTTTAAAGTAGATGAAACATAATGACAACCATCAAGTCACATGACAAAAACACATTGATAACATAGTTCACCCAGTGTGAGTTATGTCTCTGGGCCCTAGTGTTAATAGTGGGGAGGCTGCTTCATTAAATGTTGCAAATGATGATGATGTACATGGTATATTTTTTTTCATTACAAGGATAAATTCCCTCAATCATAGTGGCATGTATCTCCATGAGACATTCTCAGGAACTCTCACTCATATGGGAAAATTCCCTCAACAAGAGTGGAATGTCTCTCCATGAGATATCCTCCTATAGGAACTCTCACTTAAATGGGCCCTCCTTCAGCATGATAAGCTAATAAAATTTCACGTGATGTGGCATACAAGTATTCCTCAACATAATGATAATTAGGGATCTCAACAACAAAACATCATCTCAGCAAATCAGAAGAAAGCATGACATAATTCCACCATATACCTCCACTTTCAGGGATGGATGAAAAAATTAAAGCTTAACTGATGCAACAAACATCACCATTAAATTCGTGTCGTGAGATCGTGTCAAACGACTATAAAATTGGCCCCTCTTTGATACTGTCAAATTTTGGACCCTTGGGAATCTTGAAGATTCCCTCAAATATTCCTTCCTAAATATGGCTGAAAAAACCACTTCTCAGATGAATATTCTGAGCATACCACTGCGCTCCCTACAAAACTCTGTGAAAAATGACTGTAAAGTTGGCATCATTCTGCCATGGTAAAAAATCGGCCTCCAAAGAATCTTTTTGATTCCACAAGATTCTGCAAAGATTCCTTGCTGCTGACTACCTTAATTTATGTTGCCCCAATGGGGGAACTGACCAAACATCCAATTCCCTACAAAATTTTGGTTCTTCTTAGTATAAAGTTGACATGTTTCCGTCACTGTGGAAAATGACCCTCCAAGCAATCTTTTAGATTCCTCACAAGCATAATTTTTTTTCTAAGAATACTCCTGTAGAATATTTCTCTGTCTCAAAATATGTGCCACATGCTTCTAACCTCCTTCGCTCCTTATTCTGCCTATGGCTTCCACTCTTCCTTCGGGTGAATGGAAAAATCAGGCTTTAATATAACTTTTGTGATGAAGTTTACAAGTGATAGGTCATTGGCCTAATGGTTGGCCCCTGGCTCGCAGGCCATTGGGCAGTGGGAGACCCGTGGTTGAATCCCCACAATGGTAAATTTTGTTGGCACTTTTGTTATTTAATGATGGCGTTCGATGGTTAATGAGGACAATTTTCTATGGTGTATTATTTTGGAGTGGCAGTTATGTATACGTAGTCAGGAGGTTACATATAATGTGTTCCATCATTTGTTTTATTATGCGGGACTATGCATTAGTAGGTGAGTCCACATGGGCCGGGCGGGTTCAAACCCCACCAATCCCATACAATGTAAACACTTGGAACAATAGTTCTAATGTATCCGCAACATACATTGTTACATTATATATGGTGTATTATGGTTGGTAGTGAGCCGTGGGTAGGCTCCTGGGTTAGCCACAAGCCCTGACCCTTTTTTAATAATAACATGTAATATGATATGTGGTGTCATGGGGTGGCTCGGGTGGTGGCCTGCCAACCCCCTATTTTATATATTTTTTTGTTCTTTTAACAAGAAATAGTCAGAATTTTTGAACGATTTTTTAAAGGTCACTGGTGAAATTAAGTAGGCAACAAATTTTTCCATTCTAGTGGCTGAATTCCATGCGATGGGACTCAGCCAAATTGTTGCCTCGTTAGGACTGCCACTTCACCAAGTTTGAACCGAACTTTGACTAGCTACGACTTGAGCATACAAACTCAAATTTGAGTGTTATGTGCATCGTTGGAATAAAGACGACAAGCACTACGATCTGGTTCTAGTTTCACTTCAATATTCTAAGCATGTATGGGGTCACCTAGATCAGAAGCCCACTTGCGTCTAAACACCAAGTGGAAGAAAACATGTTTGCAACAACACATGTTAGAAAAGAAGTGGAAGTGACAAAGGCAGAGAAGGAAGCATAGGAGGAGAAATCTCTCATTGCAGTGTATGAAGAACAAAATTAGTATGGTTCTTCATGTGTGTTTCATTTTAACATTGACTTCCAATGTGCATGTAAACATGATGATCATGAAGAAGAATTAAAGTTCCTTGAAGCATGGCTTAAGACACCATGTGTTAATGAAGTCTGCATAGAAGTTGCAACAATGAATGTTGAAGATAGCATGGGAACTATAGAAAATGAAAATGTTAATGAAATTTTAATGTCTTGGAGTCCTGAAGAAATATATATTTATTATGAACTTATGTTGTAGCAAAATATTGGTGATGAAAATCACATTGTAGAAGATAACATGTGGCAGAAGACCACATACAAGCAAATTTATGAAGAAATAGTTGACATTCATGGACAACCAAATAATGGAAGAGTTGCATCGACAAATGAAGAAACTGAAGTTTGCGGCCTACAACGAAAAGACAAAGCTAAAGCAGTTCAAAGGATACAAAATTTGGAAGATAAGAAAAATACAAAATCCAACCCAACTGTTGATGCCAAAGTTTTTTTTTTTGAATCATTATAAGCCTACCTAAGACATAGATTAGCATAGATCTTATTTTAAATTTGAGGGGTTGTAATTAAGGGGGAGTGTTGGAGAAAATAATTCCAACCACTTGTTCTTATCTACTAGGGGTAATAACTATAAATCTAGGTGTCATAGTGATTTTGAGTTCAGTTCAGTTTAGTTTAGTTTCATTCCAGACATTTATTTCTACTTGTCTCCTATGTAATCTTATTTAATATTCATTGAGTAATGTGAATATTGAGTCAGCTCCATCTGGTAATTTCATGTTGATTCTTGTCTCTATCTTCCGCTTCTACAATCTTTAACAAATTATTGCTTGTGAAGAGGCAGTGCATTTCATTTTTAGCTACAGGTATCGAATTGTATTTAATTAGAAGTTGAGAAACATTTGATTGACACTACAATATTCCTAGATATAATATCTCTCTATATATTATTTAATATTTTTTAAAATATTAGATATAAACTCCATGTTAAAACTACAAATTTCTTTCATACTTTGAAATATAAATAACTTATTAATAAATAAAACTCTTTTAAATATATATATCTATATATTATATATTATATTATATATATATATATATAATATATATATATATATATATATTTTGATGTTAAATATTTTGCTCAACATGCATATTAAAAATATTTGTTCGTGACTCACATAAAACAATTTTTGTTATTAATAATTTTTAAATATTATATATATTTATTAAAGACGGAAATAAATTATAATCTCCCTTAAAAAGTAAAATATAAGAAATTTTTTATTTTAAATTACTTTACTTTTTCTCCATATAAAGTTGCTATAAAATTAGTTTATTTAATCTGTGCATTGAAATATTCCATGTAAAACTTAATATAAAATGTATTACATATCAGATAATATCAACAACTGTTGCATGACAACTTATTCGATGCCACTTAAGTGCAAATTATGCTTTTAAAAGACCTTCAAATTGAGATATGAAGTAGATCTTTTATTTTTATTAAAGAGAAAGGACTTGCATAAATTTTGGTGGGTAGTAACTACTAGTTAGTTTGCAGATTTATAATCTTACATATAGAGTAGTGGGTAGCTTGGTAAGTATATTTATTCGTATCTTGTTTCTATCCATTTTTTATGAAAATACTTTCTTAAATTATGGTGGATAACAACAGATAGTAAATATGTTATTTGAGTATGAGCTATTCCCAAAGATTTTAATTTTGAGTGGTTTTCCTATGAAGTTTAACAATGAAAAATCATTACACAAATATCTAAAAATCATAGCATAAATATTGCAATTGCATTCATAAATTATGGCAGAAAAATATGAGGCAATTATCCACATGGCACTATATTGTGCAAAGGCTATATTAAGACCTTCAAGTTATTGTCCAATCAAATGTTTGAATAATAAATGTTAATGAATAATAAAAGCAGCTTTGACATTGAGTGGTTACTTGAAATTGCTACTTGTCCTAGACAGGAAATAGGACTTGATGTGTTTTTGTCTAAGTTGGAAATACTACTTCATCTGGATGTTATGTATGTTCTTGAATAGATATGTGCATATATGAAAATGTGATTGGTTATGGAGACATGCTGATAGTGGTTCATAATCGTGCTTTGATGGTTGGAATGCTTACAAATTGTGATGATCAATATCCTTGCCTAATTACGATATGCGCTTTGTTTATGTACAAGATGGGTATGCATTGTCTATGCTTGTATAATAAACTTAGTTAAATTTTTGTGGTGTGTAAATTTTAACATTCCATTTTTATTCGAAAAATATGGAGAAAACACAAGTTGTTGTTAGTCCCATGAAACATTATGATCTTCATCCATATACAAAATTTTGTACAACTCTATCCATGCAAATAAATATTTTTTAGTCGAACACAAAAATAATTTTTTGGATCACTATTGATTAATGAATGTCAATAACCAATGTGAAACAACTCAATGTTAATTAAAATGAGTGTCAAAGTACCATAACACATTATGATAAGTACAAATAGATGTGTTGAAGTTGAGTAACCTATAGAATCTATCAATAGGGAGACATTTATGAATTTCCACTGTTAACAATGAGGAGGCATCCCCTTATTGTATGCCAGTCTCAAATTACTATAAATATATCTAATACTTATCCTAGATAAGGTGCTTAGTTAAATGGGACAAGATCTATTGGAAGGAGGGAATTATGGAATCCCACATCATCCAGGTCGAGCATCAAACAAAATAATTGAGGAACTATAAATGAAAGATGGAACCAACATCATTATGAAGAACTTTAAATGAATTTTACTAGCTAAATATCTAGTTTTGAGGAAAAAATCATGTCTAGTTGTTTCAAGATCCTGGTTTTCACAACTTGACATATTTTTATCTTTACTATTTTATTTGTTTATTGATTTCTCTACCTTGTCCTACTATTCTTGGAAAATAAAATTTATTTTCTCAAGTGTAGGAATACTTCCAATGAATCCACTTACATAACATGATATTAAGTGTACTCATACCCAAATTTGAAAAATGTACCCCAATGGCTACCAATATATTAGAAATGAATTTCTAGCAGGAATGGTGGTTATAAATGTTGAACAATGGAGTGATATTGTCAATTAACAATTGTGTGGAATTAAGATTCAATGTATCCATTTCTTCTTGAATATTTTCCTCATTGGAAATGATTTGCATGTCTTCCTTTATTATGCAACATTTTTTTTAGACTTCAAAGCATCTAGTACTCAAGAATGTAAATGGGATTTGGTGACAAACACACAAGAAATTCTTCGATCTCCATATCTATTGTTTTCTCTTCATTCGATATCATCTATGATTATTTGTTCTCCTACAAATGTTTATTAGGAAAACTAAAAAAATCTAGGTTGTAGAAAATGCTCTTGGATCCTTTTCTCTTGTGCTATTTCATGAGATCTAGACTTGTCCCTAGTTACACTTTTCAAGTTTGGATAAGGAATTTAAAAAATCCTTGTGGTAATGTACCCTCCCATTTTCAACAAATTCTTGAGAATTCTTAACCTTCTCATTATTCTATAGTTATTTATTACAAATTACATCAACACACTTAGAGACAACTTAAATCAATCTTGATGATGAATATGTAATGGAACACCTCATGCTACGAAGACTCTATTTTCACCAAGTTATCCTTTGGCATTAGTTATGTTCTCCTTTCCATGAATGATATTTAGAAACAAAGGCATAAAATTAAAAGGACCAAAACGCTAATGCTATAATCTCTTCAACATCTCCCTAGCAATGATGCCAAAAAGGTTAGCCAATTTATATGTATCACTTCATTTACATTTAAATTATCAATTTGAGATGAAATCTTATGATGCAAACATAATAATTATAGGATTAGTACATTAATGATTCCTATCCTATGAAAGTAACTCTACAATTTAATGCTCTAGAAAACACACTTGCAATAAAATGCAATTAGAAAAATAATTAAAATACTACATAGGTTTACTTGATCATTGGGCATATTTTTACAAGAGAACTTTATGGGAACAGAACACAGTCCATTGTTTGTCTCAAAGGTATCAAATAGTTCTATGATACCTTCAAAATAAATTTTTTTCTTCAATCTTCAGTGTCCATCTTCTGTAGGAAATCTAGATTTTTGCAATTAAGGACATGTAAATAATTCAAGAACTTAAATGTCAGGAATTGAAACAGCCATCTACAAAGAAAAGAAAATACATAAATGTAAATTTAACTATTTTGACTAATATTTCTAAGAAATACATGTGTTGTAATGTAAAATAAAGAGGGTGGGGTAGTGGGGTCTTCCTAACTAACTTTTTCTACAATGAAAGCTACAACAAGAGTACTTTGTTACACATGAGATCTCATAAGCACATCACTTTATATTAGTAAAATATTTTATAATTTTAAATTACGATCATAAATTGAGTTTTCATAAATATAATTTGCATATACTTTGTTATCATACTTCACCATGCATTGAAATTCGACCATACATTTTCTATATTCTTACCAATTTGATTAACTTCCTAACTAAAAAAATTCCGTAACATTATACAGTTTTACTATATAGAATATGAAAAGGTGTGTCGGGGCCATGACCGAGTCCCCTATGTTAGAGAATGTATATAATCATTAAACTATTTGGACGAAAGTTAAACGTATGGCACCATGCCATAAAAAAAATTATACCCACTCACTGACAAGAATAGAAGACCATTATTGGAATGAGATCTTTTAATGACACGTAATGCATGAAAATATCCCTACCACATTCCAACAACCTCAAACTCGATTAATTATTAACTTATACCATGTTGTATGCCCTATTTTAATCTAAATTACATCATAGCATTAACCATATGGTAGCACTTTCCTCATTTGACCGAGGGTTGATCTAACCAATGTCAAACCGTCTCAGACGACATGGAAACAAAACCTACATGGATAATTTTCCCATGGATGGGTGTAGATATGTTCTGAACAATGACACATGTTACTAGATATATAATAGGGTTACAAGATATTTCACTTACATTAGAAAAAACAAATTATAGGTCTAATAATTCATAAAAATAAGAGAAATCATTAAATTTGATAACATTATACCTCATGTGCTTATTGTGGTCATTTTCCTTGAAAATGATAGGGAATATGATAAAAGGGATAATAATGAGGTGTAAAGAGGGAGGGAAAAGGGTAAAAATGGGCACTTATAATAGTGAAAAATGCATCAAAACAAAAGCTCAATAGCACTATTTATGATGAACGTTTAATACATGATGAAGGATTAATACAAGATAGCCACTCATGCAAGAAAGGATGCTTTGTAGTTGTAGCAGTTTTGTTTTGTTATTGGGTTTGCTCAGGAAGTAGTAAGGATAGGTTGTTATAACTAAAGTATTTTCTTCGTGACAAATAACCTCACTTATAATTCAATGAAAATTAACGTATTGATATGCAAAACCATTTCATTAGATACATGATGGAAAGAAAGAGGGCACTACTAATGAAAGTAGGCATGGTGAAGAGTGTTGTGGACTATCTAACAAAGTTGGTGAGTCTCAGTAAATTCTCTTTGTTAGAGCCCTAGTTCCCTAAAACACGGTATTAAAGGTTCATGCAATGAGGAAAATCAGTGGGAGAATGTTGATTTCTTGTACTCTTTACAAGTGAGTTGGTGACTTAAGCCCAATGCCATGATGCATATAAAGAGGCATATTCAAATTATGAGAAATTTGAGTAGGTGTTTCAACAACTGCGTCATGAAATTCATGCAAACAATGGTGACAATATAGTTGACTATCATCACTAGAATGGGTTACTTTATAGGATTACCAAGCTTTTTATACGTAAAGGTGAGATATTGCAGCTAATCAAAGAGCTTCAAAAATCTAAGGTTCCAAGCAAGTTTGGTATTGATAAGATAGTCTCCAAGTTACAGAGGCACATGTACTAGCCCAAAAATGAAATAGGATATATCAGCTTCATTAGAGGATGTACAATTTACTACACTGGTAATATCTATAACAAGAAGTAGTGTCTATACCATCGCTTACCTATACCCACATGTTTTTTGGAATGCATTTCAATGGATTTTGTGGGAGTTTTACCAACTACTAGGAATGGACATGACTACCTATTTTTTGTGGTTGACAAGTTCAACAAGATGTGTATCATGCCTTGTAAAAATACTATTAAAGGGAAAAAAATTGAAAAAAATTATCTTTGAAATGGTATCAGTGCAATTTGGAATACCAAGGAATATCATCTTAGATAGAGACACTATATTTTTCAATTCATTATGGACTACATTGCAAGAGAATATGGACATGAAGTTGAAGAGGTCTATAACATTCCTTCGTAGATAGATGGGAAAACTGAAGTAGTCAACAAGGCTTTGCTGCAGTTTTTGACGGGTTAGAATTAGAAGCATTTGAAGACTTGGGATGAAAGTCTAGTTTATATACATCACTATTATAATATATCAATCCTCATTTCTACTAGTAAGTGTTCCCAAATTATATATTACAGAAATATAAATGCATAAAACAAGAGAGACACAGATATATGTGGTTTAGCCAATTTGGGCTACATCTACAGAGAAACAACTAGTCCTTCCTTTTATATTATCCAGCAAACTGAAGAGATATAACCTACAACAGATCTGTTGTAATTCCTTCTCTCTCACACAATATCCTCTCTCTTTCTCGTTGAGAATACAGATCTACATAGACGCAATACAATTCCCTCATATATAGTGAGCGGTTGCCTTTTAGGGAAAAAAACCCTAAATTAAACATAATGTCTACCATCAGATTTCCACCTAATGAACGGCCCATATTTACTACGAAATTACAACATTTTACAAGGAAATTTTACATCTATTTTTTGCTTCGGGAGCACTGCCCCCGATCCCCTGCCAAGGGGGGGGGGGGCGCTCCAAATAATCGTCGTTGCCCCTCTGGATCCCCCTGGAAACACATATTTACAAATGGCATTGCTGCCACATTACGAACTGGGGTCCAATGTGGTGATAACTCTGAATAAAGAAGATAATCAGGCTCCACACCCAACAGTAAGTCCCCATTTGAAACTTGTTTTTTATATTTTTCACCTTCGCCTTTGGATGTTTTATATGGAAAACAAAAGGGAGGATCTCACAAGGGATGCATTAACAACATAATTTTTTTTCAAAAGATTAGGTAGATCAATTTGAAAATACATGGGATGTTGAAGAAGTTATAGGAAAAATGCAAGCCCATAGGAGTTCAATAAAGAATAGAAAAAGTCATTGAGAGTGGGAGATATAGTATGGTTACAATTGAATAATGAACAACTAAATGGTCTTGTAAGAAGATCAAGGGTATAGAATATGTTCCTTTCAAGATACTAGAAAAGGTGGGAGATAATCCCCGTAGAATTGTTCTACACCCCTATATGCACATTTATTGTAAGTTGAACATGGAAAATATCAAACTCTTTGAGCCTTCGATGTTGGATTAGGAGAAGGGGCATGTCCTAGTTCTGAAGTAGCCCAAAACTACAAGATAGGGGCAACATGACTTTTGGCAAACTTGATTGAAATGACAACTTCTAGGAAAAGAAAAGTGTTACTCCATGGACAAGGTAGAGGAAAACTTTTCCCACCTCATTCACTAAAGATTTTGAGGATTGAAAGCCTACCAAAATGGGTATTATCACATGGAATGAATTATTATATTAGTTATCAACTTTGTTAATGCATTAAGAGTAGAAAAATTGGAGGAACTATTTTGTAGGGTCATTTTTACTAGTGGGTCCAAAAAACTCTTTGGGGTCATTTTTAATGAAGCTTTTTGGGGTCCAAAAACTCTATCTTGTTCCATATCCTCCTTTATAACTATTCTACACTCAAATATCTCTGAAATGGTGCAATAAAGATGTCAATATGAAAAATTTATGCCTCATGGAAGTTAACCTTATATTTTTAGCACCATGGTTCGAGACGATACCATGTCAACTCATTACTCATGCAATTTATCCATGCAAAAGTGGTAGTCCACATAAGGACTACGAATAACATTCTAGAAAGGTCTCTCGGATGCGAGTGAATAAATGTGTTGTCATAGCACAGCGAAAATGGGACGGCAAGTGGCGAAGCCAACTGGACACCCACACCTTCCTCCAGAATTCTACTGCAGGCATTTATGGCAATTTATTATAGTGCACAGGATGAGATAGAATGGCTCTGCTGATAAAAATGGCACTCTGGGATCGCTTCCCCCATTTTCATTTTCCTCTGAACCTTATCTGTCCCCCTGACACCGCAAAGCCGAGACTATGCACGCCTTCAGGGAGAAAAGACCAGCCTAAGCTGGAAGAAACTGCCCATTTCTTGCACATTTCCGTTCATAGCCCTTGCTCTATTTTTTTGGACCCCAACCTTGGCTCTGAGCTGAACACCTTGGCTCCTTCGGCTCCCTCTAGAAATTCTACTCCTGTCACCACCCTTCCTCGTCCCAGTTTATCTGATTCTAGCCTGTCAAACATGCCTAGGTTGCGCCAACGAATGCACTGTCTGAGGGGCGGCAATAGAGGTAGAGTAATTCGGCCTCCAAACCAGTCCCGCTCGGAATATACCCCCTCTGCAGCTTCCTCACCCTCTTCTGCATCTCAATACATAGGAAGATATCGTGCCACCCGCAGTGGTCGAGGACATATGCAGACCATAGGTTTGGGGCGTGCTGCTCAAGCTCCTCAACCTCCTAGCGATTCAACCCAATTTCAGTTCCGATGCACTCTAGACAGGCCATGCATAATTGCCACAATGTCTATAGCATTTGAGGAATTACCTCAAAGCACGTATGCCACTGTAAGCCATACCCCGAAGAAGACAGTTGCAGGCAAAAGGAAAACCACAGAAGCTAGCTCACGGGAATGCAAAACTCAGGAGGATGCTCCAGAATGCAAAGGCAAAGAGCATGGAGGTAATACCTCAACCTGACCCAAGACGATGGAGGAAGCGCCAAGAGTTCAACAGGTTGTAGAGGATGAAATGGAAAAGTACAAATGTCTGATCATTGAAGAGCGTCCTCCCTCCAACAACATGTAGTAGTTCCAAGTCTACCCACCTGCTAGGTCATGAACTCACACGTTCCCATTTTAGTGGTTCATTTTGTCTTTTCCTTAGTAAAAATCTTGTCAGTGGTCTATTTTGTTGATCACTGTATGCATATTTTGTTAAATTTCAATGTGAAGTCTGATAAACTGTTCCAGGCTGTAACCTCTGCGTGGGCAGCAAACATTTTAATTTTGGACTAGTTTCCCCACTGCGGGTAGTCACATCTAGATAAAGGTTGTTAAGCAGAGCTTATTCTGAGATTCGAACTGCAGAGGCCGATGCCTCCGTGTACCATTTTGTTATATTAATAGATTTAGACAAATTTAGAAAAAAAAAAACATTCTAGAAAGGTCAAATTTATAACCCTAGTTGAGAGTTGAAGGAGTCAAACCTGAACCTTAGTTGGGTATTGGGCTATGTTCAAATCAAGCCATTATGAGAAGTCAAATTTCCATTTTTTTGCTCATATATATATCATTTTATATAAGCTTAGATCCATCTTAACTTCGGATCTATCAAGTGCAAAGAGGGATCAAATATCTCAAGGTGAAAACCTCTTTTTTGATTCACTTCCTCTCTCCCTCTCTCTCTCTCTCTCCACTTATCACTCTCTGCGTATTTCTTCTTCTCTCCCTCTCTTCCCCTCCAACTCCATCTCCCTATCCCTCCCTCTCTCATCCTCTCTCGCTCCCTTTCTCTTAAGTCTACTCTTTCATACTTCCTCTTTCTCCCTTTCTCCCCTACATACCTCTCTCTTCCGCCATCTTTCTCTCTCTCTCTCTCTCTTTCACCTCCAATCCTCTCTCTTTTCCCTCCAATCCTCTCTCTCCCTTTCTCTCCTACCTCACTCTCTCTTTCCCCGTCTCTCTCCCTCTCTCCCTCTCTCTCTCGTTTCCCTTAAAATAGGATTTTAAATCACCATTTACACTGAAATCAATGCATCTAGTGCAAGAAACATTCTTCCCTCTCTCCCCCCTCCATCTATATCTATATCTATAACTCCCTCCATCTCTCCCTCTTTGTGTTGGGTTGTGTTATATTATTTCCAGGACTACCCCACGGAGTTAACTAGGGGGTTTGAGGGGTGCAGGTAACCCCACTTTATGGGGTCCGGGGTAGCGCCCCAGAAAATTTTGGTTTTGGACCCTATGTTAGGTTGGGAGGACCCACCTATGGTTTTGTGCATGATTTTTGCATATGGTTTTGGACGCGATGGTTTTTGGTCCATAGTTTTGGACACGGTGCTTTTTGGTCCATGGTATTAGATGGTTTGACATGTATAAATATGTATTGTAACATTAAAAGCAACATAATGAAAAATCAAGCTGGTAGTCCTAGTTTTGGGATCCAAGGGAAAATCTCTGTGTATATGTGTTTTATGTGTTATGCTCTCGCATTATTTATTTTCTGTGTTTTAGAATTCATATGCAGATAATTTCTATACGGGTTTAAAACCTACATTTGGTATTAGAGTTGTTTTGGCTTCAAGGGGATGCCTTTGTTGCTGAGGGGTTTCGCTTAGCCCTCTGGTAGACCCTGTTCAATGGGAGATCTGTGAGATTGATTCTAGTGGTGAAAGAAGATGGCGAGCAATGGAAAGATAGAGATTGAGAAATTTAATGGTCAGAGTTTTGAGTTGTGGAAACTCAATATGGAGGATCTTTTGGTGGATAAAGATCAGTGGATCGTAGTAAATTTGGGTACTAAACCAATGGGAGTGTCCGATGAAGAATGGAAGTAGTTGGATCAAAAGGCAAAGAGCATAATACGATTGTGTGTCTCAGATTCAGTATTGTTGAATGTATCATGGGAAGCTACAGCGAAGGCTTTGTGGGACAAGTTAGGGACCTTGTACCAATCTAAGTCTCTTGTAAATAAACTATTCCTGCTGAAAAAGTTGTATAACCTGAGGATGAAAGATGGAGACTCAGTGACAGAGCATCTGAACGCATTCAATACTATGGTAAGTCAGTTATTATCTGTTGATATTAAAATTTCAGATGAAGATAAGTGCATCAGTTTGTTGTGTTCTCTACCAGATTCGTGGGATAATCTAGTTATTGCAATAGGCAGTAATGCAACTGCCTTGAAGTTTGATGAAATAGTCTCATCCTTGCTGATGGAGGAGATGAGACGGAAAAATATGGAGATCTAGAGTGGTGATGCCTTGTCTGTATGAGGACGGTCCCAGAATGGAAACCAAAATAAGTCATCGAGTGGGAGATCTAAATCTAGAAGGAGATATAAATCTCCAGGAAAACCTCTAAAGGTGGTGTGCTGGAAATGTGGAAAGGAAGGGCACTACAAAAGGGACTGTAAATTTAAATCTCCTGATAAAGGAAAGGGATCTGATGATGCTCCTTCTACAGAGGTGAAAACCACCTTAGATGAAGGTGAGGATGTGTACTTGGCTTCTCCAAGTACACATGTAAATCATGAGGCATGGTTGATTGGCTCAAGTGCATCCTTTCACTTCACTCCCCATAGAGAGTGGTTCTGTGAGTACGAGAAATATGATGGTGGTGATGTCTTCTTGGGGGATGACAGGAAGGCTAGAATCGTTGGTCTCAGAAAAATAAAGTTGAGGTTGTAAGGTGGAAGGGTTAGAATGCTTTCGGATATTTTGTATATTCCTGCATTAGCCAGAAATCTGATTTCTGTAAGCAAGCTGGATGATGCAGGTGTAAAAACAGTGTTCGAGAAGGATGCTTGCAAAATGGTTTGGGGAGCACTGGTATTGATGTGGGGAGTATGGATTGGAACTTTGTACAAGCTGCAAGGTAGCACTGTTATTGATGGGTGCAATAGTTTGGCGGTTCCTAAAAGTGGATCAGAAAATCTAGTGGTCTCTAGAGAGAAGACCATGCTGTGCCATCAAAGGCTTGGACATATTGGAGAGAAGGGCCTTCGAATACTTCATGGTAAAGGTATGGTAGAAGGTATGAGTAATAGCTCTCTAACTTTTGATTTCTGTGAAAATCGTGTATATGGGAAGCAGAATCAGGTGAGTTTCCCCTCTTGTAATAAGAGGGCAAAACAAATATTAGAGCTTGTGCACAATGATGTGTTTGGACCTATAAAAGTTCCATCACTAGGTAAGTCTGTGTACTATGTATCATTTATAGATAACTTCTCAAGGAATATATGGATATATTTCCTTAAGAAGAAATCTGAAGTCTCTGATAAATTTAAAGAATTTAAGGCTCTTGTGGAAAATCAGACAGAGAAGTAGATAAGGGTGCTGAGGATAGATAATGGTGGAGAGTTTTGCAGCAAGGAATTTGAAGAATTCTGTAAGAAGTGAGGTATAGCATAGCAGAAGACTACTCCATATACACCTCAGCAAAATGGAGTTGCAGAAAGAATGAACAAGACGTTGATGGAAAGGGTAAGAAGCGTGCTCAGTGGTGTCGGGTTAGGACAGGAATTCTGGGCAGAGGCAGTGGATACTGCACGCTACCTGGTCAACAGGTCACCTTCATTAGCGTTGGAGGATAAGACTCCATAAGAGGTATGGACTGGTAAGAAACCCTCTCTTTCACATCTGAGGGTATTTGGATGTGATGCATATGTACATGTTCCAAAGGAGAAAAGAACCAAGTTGGATAGTAAATCGGAAAAGTGCATCTTTATTGGGTAAGGATGGTTTAAAGGGTTATAAGATTTAGAACCCAACAACAAGGAAGGTTTTGTACCTCAAGATGTGGTGTTCAGAGAGGTGAAAGATGTTATTAAACATGAAATCCAACCAAAGGAACCTGAGAAGATAGAGTTTGAGCTAAAGGAGGAAGAATCAGACTCTACATCAGAGGAGGAATCAGAAGACGAAGATCCAAAAACTCCGGGTGTGAGAAGATCAGTTCGAGAAAGAAGGCATCCATAAAGGTATAATCCATCTACTTTATATTAGAATTTTTCTTTATCTATTACTGACGGTGACCCTAGAACTATGAAGGAAGCAGTAGATTCAGAGGATGGAAAACTATGCAAAGAGGCCATCGTTGATGAAATGGCATCTTTGCACAAAAATGAGGCTTGGGATCTAGTGGAGTTGCCAACTAGAAGGAAACCCATTGGCAACAAATGGGTGTTCAAGAAGAAGACAAATGTAGAAGGAAAGGTGGAGAAATACAAAGCTCGGTTGGTAGCAAAAGGTTATTCCCAGGTGTCGGGAATTGATTTTGGGGATATTTTTTCTCCTGTTGCCAAGGTAACTTTTATTATATTACTTTTATTTGTTATTGTTGCTTTTTATTTTGAGGTAGAACAGATGGATGTGAAGAAAACATTTCTTCACAGGAATTTGGAAGAGGAAATCAACATGAAGCAACCTGAAGGCTTTGCGGTGAAGGGTAAGAAAGAGTTGGTATGCAAGTTAAAGAAGTCTCTGTATGGGTTAAAACAGTCACCAAGTATGTGGTATCAAAAATTTGATCCATTTATACATGGACTTGGCTTCACCAGAAGTAAAGCAGATCACTGTGTGTATTATAAATTAATTGGTGACCATGTTATTTATCTAATCTTGCATGTGGATGATATGTTGCTGGTTGGAAATGACAAAGAAATTATCCAGGATTTGAAGACCCATTTGTCCTCCAAATTCAACATGAAAGATATTGGTGCTGCAAACTATATTTTGGGCATGGAAATTAAAAGATATCGGACAAAGAGGAAGCTCTGGTTAAACTAGAGGAAGCATGTCGAGACAATATTGCAGAGGTTTGATATGCAAGATAGTAAACCGGTGAAGGTTCCTATTCCTGTAGGTGTAAAGTTATCTAATAAACAGTGTCCCAAGACACAAGAAGAGGAAGAGGACATTTCTCGTGTTCCATATGCAAGTGCAGTCGGTAGCTTGATGTATGCGATGGTTTGTACTAGACTAGACATTGCACATGTAGTGGGAGTATTGAGCAAGTTTATTTCAAAACTAGGGAAGGAGCACTGGACAACAATGAAGCGGGTTTTCAGGTATTTGTGTGGCACTAGTGATTATGGTTTGTGTTGCCAAGGAAGACCAGGATTGGAAAGAGTGTTGGATATTCATGGCTTTGTTGATGCATACTGGGCTGGAGATCTGGATTAGAGAATATCTACAAGTGGGTATGTGTTTAACCTATTTGGAGGTGCAGTCAGTTGGATGAGTAAGAAACAATCTGCAGTGGCACTATCAAATACAAAGGCAGAATAATGGTAGCCACTCATGCAAGCAAGGAAATAGTTTGGTTGCAGAGATTGTGTTCAAGTATGGGGTTAGTACAAGGAGCTATAAGGATAGACTGTGACAGTCAAAGTGCAATTTTTTTGGAAAAGAACCCTGCATATCATTCAAAGACAAGCACATTGATGTTCAGTATCACTTTGTGAGGGATACGATAGAAGACAAAAATGTGTTGTTGGTAAAGGTGGAAACCTTGAAGAATACTACAGATGCATTGATAAAATCTATGAGCTCTGAGAAGTTATTTTGGTGTAGAGAAACAATGGGCATTGTAGGGCTTGATAAATGACTAAGCTCTCTTGTGGCCCCTTGTGGAAACAAAAAACAAGTGGGAGAATGTTGGGTTGTGTTATATTCTTTCCACGACTAGCCACTAGGGGGCTTCGTTGCTCCAATTGTTTAGTGGAGGGAGTCACAAGGGGTTTGAGGGGTGCAAGTAACCCCACTCTATGGGGTCCGATGGAACTACCCATGGTTTTGTGCATGATTTTTCGCACATGGTTTTGGACCCGATGGTTTTTGGTCCATGGTATTGGATGTTTTGGCATGTATAAATATGTATTGTAACATTGAAAGGAACATAATGAAAAATCAAGCTGGTAGTGCCGGTTTTGTGATCCAAGGGAAAATCTTTGTGTATATATGTTATGCTCTCGCATTGTTTATTTTATGTGTTTTAGAATTCGTACGTAGGTAATTTATGTACGGCATTAAAACCTACAATACAATGTAAATGAGCTACAAGTAGTTGGCCACACTCCTTTATTTTATCATGTAAACATTCCTTATATAGTAAATTATTCAAGGCACCTGCCTTGGGTGCCTCCTACACGTGTTGCATGCTTGTGGATGCTTTCCTTTATGATTATTCGATGTTTATTTTCATTGCATTATTATGAATTGGATAAGTGTTAGTATTGTTAGGATCTTTTAAGGTTTTTGTTGGATGTATGTATATTTATTTTGGATGAACCAAATTCTATTGGACTTAGCTAGGCATCTAATTTTTGTAGCTTAAAGCAAAGTTATGGTCAAAACTTAAGTGAAGAGGCATAGTCTGGTTGTATTTAATGCAAGTTAGCCAAGATTATACAACTAAGACAAGGTGGTGGTGCACAAACTTAGGTGTCAAACTAACTTAGGCAAACTCAAGTTGCAAATATTTTTTTTTGAGCAAATTATAGGTTTAGTGTTGAGAAATCAAGTGTAATGAAGTCTAACACCTAATTTATCTTCATTATAATTACTAGTGAATATTAGATGTCTTCTTATTACTTCTTATGTATTCTTCATCAAGAAATTATACAAATTTTCAAGCTTTCAGAAAAATATGGAGATCACAATGAGACAAGAGACACCAAAATTAGGCTCATAGATAGGGAAAAATCCAGAAGGGGAAAACCCAGTAATCCTTCTCTTATAGAATCAGATCAAAATGAGAGATATCAAGACCAAGGAAAATACCAAACTACCACCAAGATAACAATTTGAACTCTCCTCCAAGTCACCTCCAAGATTCAAAGTCAACGCTGGTCAAATTTGCTCCAATCTGGTCAAACATAGAATATTTTGGTTTTGCAATAAGGGGGCCAAAATTTGGCCTACAGTCACTTCAGAAAATCTTGGCCTCTTCACATGTGTGAAATGCAATAGGTTTGAAATTTGATCTACAATGAATATTATTTTGTGCTTTGACTTTATTTCTCTCTCCTTTGGCTTGTCTTCTTCTCTCCTCAGCTTGGTTCAAAAAAATGCTTCTTATGAGGTGTTGTGAATGTGCTCCAAGTAGGTCAAATTTTATTTTATATACAATTGTCCATAGGGTTGAATAGGTGTCACTCTGGAGGGCCAACCTGACTTGTCCAAGGAGGGTCGAATTGGACATCTTGTGGACTAATGACTCAAAATAAAATTGAAATTTCTTTTTCCATTGAATGTCCAAATGGGAAATGACTCAAATAATTTTTCTTTTGACTCATAATAAATTATTTTTGACTCTTTTTTTACTCTAAGCATGAAGAAATTGCTTTGACAAAAATATAATAAGTACATCAATGATAAAGTTACATAATGAGGATGGAACCTCATTACAACTTCAACACATGGTAGCTAGTGGTGTAAAAGAAGAAGGTTGGCCACTCTTCACCGCTATCACTCTTATGACAAGTGGTATCATAGCAAAAAATTGGATGATATTTACCATTGTCACTCCCATGACAAGTAGTATCAAAGTTGTTTTATGGAAGTTGATGGTTTTCACCTTTTCCACTTCCATGACAAGTGGCAAAAAACCTATTTTATGGTGATTAGTTCTCTTCACCATTATAAATTCCATAACATGTGATATTAATGATGAATTGGTGACAATTCACCATTTTCACTACTATAAAAAGTGACTCCATATTTGTTCAAACATTCTTCATCACACTCAAGTGAAATTGAAGCAAAGTAGAAGACTTTGGGATGAGTTTGGCAAGTGACTACAGATTGGATTGAAGATTGAAAATATAGACTTGCAATCTTGATGTAGTAGGTAGCCAAGTTGTTTGTCTACATAAAATGATTATTTTTCCATGCCTATGAGTAACTTGGATGGTGTAGAAGAAGGGTCATGGAAACAACCACAATTTCCTTCGTGATGAAGTAAGTTTTTTTCTTATTTCTTATGTCACCAAAATCATTTTTCAATGGATTTTTCTTTGAATAGGAAGATGCATGACTTGGAAGAAGTGCAAGTGCAACCAAATTTAAAGAGACGTTAGTAACCTTGGGAGAAAACCAAGTGTCATAGACTTCAAAGGGAATGTTAAATGTTCTGAGTGCCTTCATAGTAAGTTTGGGCATGTTCTTAAGAGGAATCAAAGAAAAATAGTTTGTTAGGATGAATCCCATAGTGAATATTGGGTAGGGTTGTGTTGCGGTTATTAGAGGTGGCCTTGGTATCCACCTACTGTCTTCAACTCACCAATTAGAGCCATAGGTGGTTCACTACTAAGGAAAAGGTAGTGGATCCAAGGAACTTATAAATTTCCATGTTTGGTGAAACGAAAGGCCCTAGAGGAGTCACTTTATTAGAAGAATGAAAATTGTGATGGTAGTATGTCATCGTCTTCTTTGCATTGGTTCCAGGTTGGGTATTTTATTATCTGAAAACTAATGAGTAAGTAAGCATTAATGCATCAATGTATTAGAATTTTTTTTGAGTTATAGGACAAAACTAGATAGATTTGTGGGGAAGGTGAAGGTTTTTCCTTGGGTAGCCATGAGAAAAATGGAAAATAAATGGACACTTGATTGGAGGAGTAAGCAAATTTAGTTATATGTGAAAAAGGAGACATTAAAGGAGTCAAGCAAGAAAATTTTGGTATTCAATAAGAATGGTGCATCAAGAAACAAAAACCAAGTTGAAATGGAAGAAGAGAGCTCAACTTTGTTTATGGGGACCTAGGATGAGGTAGAGCGCTCCTTGGGTAGCTTCAAGGTGATTGCAAAATGACTTAAATATCAGAGGATTTGACAATTGAAGTCTATAGAAATATTGATACAGACATACTTCACTTAAGAAAGAGGTATGGAAGTTTTTCTGTTGGGTCATTTAAAGAAAAATTTAGATAGACTATTGGGGAATTTGAGATAAGTGGCTATGATGGCCATTTTCCACCCTCTTCTTGAATGTTGGAATGTGGGAGGTGACTTTATGGTTAGAGGAAAAAGGTGTTGAATTTCCTTGGTATGAAAGAGTTGTATAGATATGTTGAAGTGGAACATGAAATGATCATTTTGGGCATGAAGAAATGCATTCTAATGACTTGGGCATGATTGTTGGATTAGACACTTAGATTTTTTAGGGCGTGGAGAGTTCAATTTATATAAGCATGGAAATTTTGATCAAATTAATTCCAAAATAGTAGGTTTTCCCATGCAATGCTTGGATGTTTGACAATATTCTTAGTGAAGGTTAGGCTATAGTATCAATAGGTAGTTACAACAATGTTGAATTAGATTTCTAGTATAGTAACAAGAGGTATCAATGACTAGAGCCATTATTGGCAATATGGGGAAAAGGAACTTGTCCAAAGGAAGAAATCAAATTGGGAAATTGCATGGTGACTATGGCATAAAAATTGCATACAAATTAGGGGTACCAATTATAGATAGATGCATGAATCTAACAACATACTTGAGGATGGTAGGTTCTTGAGGATGTTGATGAGGATCACAATGAATTTTAGTGGGGGAAGATGTAAGGCCCTTATATTAAGTGATGTTGGGTGCCTCCACCATAAAATTATCCTAGTGGTCATTGAATGACTTAAATTACCATATCAATTATATTATTCCTTATATGAATAAGTTTTATACACCTTTCCTTATTGGAAACATACACCTTAAACAAGTCAAGCACCCTTGTTGATAGATAGGATGAACCACAAATAATGGGAACTCACACTAAGTTGGACTCACTAAGAGAATATTGGAATAGTATTTGGCTAAGAGAGGGAGAGAAGGTTGTTGCGAGAAACCTTATTCATAGACATTCACTTAGCATGATGGATGAAGAAGTGACAAAGAAACCTTAATGACTTAGGTGTCTTGACTATAAAGAAATTAATGAAGTTAAGTGACCCACACTTGGGGGTTACTACAAATAGTCAGGTTCCTTGAGAACAAGTTTTTTTGGATCATGATCATAGGATGCACTCATTGAGCGTACACCATTGGGAATGCATCCATTGAGAACACATCTTCCAGATGAAATTTAACATGTTGTTAAGTGCACTTGGGCATATCCAAATGGACTCAAATGGTTTATGCATAGTGGTAGGGGTAGAAATGAATAGAAAGACAATAGTCACAACCTCTAATTGTAGGTGTTATATGGGAAAGAACCTAAGGGCCTATCATCCATGAGGTTAGAAAGTTGTGGTAATGTCAAGGGTAATGCCAAGATCCTGAGACCAAATCTTTAGCCGATTAGTAACATTGGTCACATGGATATATGGAGTAAGTGCTTGATGGAGAAGATATATAAAGAGGGCTTAGGAGTTTGGTTCCAAGCCCATGGTTGCATACAGGTGGTTTGAGTTAAGCCTCCCAGTTGAGGGGCTATGAAATTAGAGGTTCATGTGTAGGATTTGTGCACTGTCTAACAAAAGGCACTAACAATGTTGTGGTTTTTACTTGGGTACCAACCATAGTCTTGATTGAGAATCAAACAATGATAAAATGTGAAATGTTTGAATCCTAATGGTTATTTATACATTCTAATAGCTTGGGCTATTGATACAAACAAACAGGTTATCCACGGGTAAATAGCATGGATGTATACCCATGGTAATTGAAGGGCAAAACTTATAAAATAAGAGGAGAAACAATGAAATAAGGTTAGTTGTTCTAATGAGGAACTCACATATGCAGAATTAAGAGTGCTAGGAATGTAGGAGTTGGGTTGTAAGACATATGAATAACAAAACCAAAATTTTGTGTACTATGCAGCCAATAGAGAACCAATATGTGTGAATAGCATGAGTGTATTAGTGTGATTTTGTGTGTATGAGAGGATACTTTTGCGATTAATAGTGAGAGGTTGAGTAGAAGAATTACAAATAAGAGAGTAGAATTGAATTGTTGGTCCGAATATGTCTACGTTGTTGTAGAATATCTAGTTGAATGAGAGTTGAAGTTGTGAAAGTATGAAGTTTAAATTAAGAAGTATGTGTTTGAGGGTCTGAGTTTGAAAATGAATAAAAGAGGTATCTACTAGGAAAAGCAGGTTGGTGCCTTCATATCAATGAGCAGGTTCTTCCTTTAGGTTGGTTCCTATAAATATCAGGAGGTTGGTGCCTCTAGTAGGTTGGTGCTTCCAAAAAGTAAGTGCTTGCAAGTTAGAGGATGAGTGTCTCCTTTTGGTTGGTGCTAGTAATTTGATGTAATAAGAGGTTGTAGCTTCCATTTTCATAAAGAACCAAAAATAATATTTGTGTTTTTCTCCCTTTATGGGTTTCCACATAAACATTTGTGTCTCATATGTGTATGTTTTTTTATTTATGGTGTTGTGGTGTAATTGATTAGTGATAACGTAAATAATATTAAAAATTGTTAAAATTTACATAATATTGATTCATCCTCCCCCCTCTTAGTATTATCAATGAGTAACATGCACAAATTTACAATCTAACAATCCTTTACAATGATATTCAATAACTAGGGCACAAGTGAAAGAGCTAGTTACAAAATTTCCACAAATTAGATATGTTTCATGTTAAAATATTCAAAAATATTACTTACAATAAAATGTCAAGATATATATCCAATCCAAGATCAAGAAGATGGATCCAAGAGAGAATGAAATTTCAGCTCCAAAAACATTGAAATGCATCAAGAGATCTTTAATAAACAACCATGCAAAAGTGTGAAATTCTCAAGAAGAGATATCCAAGTTCAAATGATGATGATATATTACAAATAAGGCTTACTTTTATTTATATCAGCCTCAAAGAGTTTGAATTATCCTAAGAAATCCCCTAATATTATTTAAATTTGAAAAATAACTAATCTTTGGTGACAAGCCCACCAAATTGCTCAAAAGTACAGAATAAGCCTTCCTAATGAGGATGAAATGATAGAATAATGGTGAAAAGGGATGTTGGAAGGCCAAGATAAGTCCTCCATGTGCAATGATGAAGAGGAGGGCTCCCAAAATGATGACCAAGGGGATGGCTCCTTGGTTTCCAAGAAAAAAAACTATGGTGCTCCCAAGTGGTTGTGGGGCACAATCAAGGGTCTCATGGGTCTCCAACTCGATCAAACATGCCAATGCTCCATCAATAAGGACTATAATTATGACATAATCCCTCCAATGTCTCTCTGAATGAGACAAAACCCCATTTGGGCCTTGGATCAACTCCCAAGTGTTAGTTGCAAGTGTGTGGTCGACTGGAAAATATGGTCCAAGTACATCATCATATTTGTTTAACTAGGTCATGAACAAGCAATGTGTGGTATTGAAGAATACCATGGCATGGAAATCAAATCTCTATTGTGGTAGAGGATTGTGGCTCTCAATGCTCACCCTACAAGTGCCATTATGACCCTCTGGAGCGCTTAGACCCCGTATAGAGAGACCAAATCCAAATGGAAACCCACATTAAATCATGTATAAGATAAAATGCTTCTCCTCACTTCCAGTACAACAATTCATTAGTACAATTTAGTAAATAATCTTGCAAACTAGGGGGCAAAAGTGTACACTTAGTGGCATGCCTAGAAAAATGGTCTTTAGAAGGTACAAGTGTTTCCTTGCTTAGCAAGAGAGGTTAATAAAGGACCCTATTAGGTGGTTTCAACATCTAAGGGAGAAAAAGGTCCATGGTACATCCTCCAAATGGTAGGTTTCATGTAAAATGATGGTGGAATGAAGTTGGGTAGCAGGGAAGGCTCCAAGCCACATGCCATGGTACAAGGGTAGTTATGATGAAGGAAGCCCACACATTGGTTTTATAGATGTAGGAAGGAGAAATCATGGTACATAAGTTACCTCATCCTTTGTTTTTCCACCCTTATTCATATTCCTTTTGCTTTTTTTTTTTTTTTTTTTCTTTATTTTAACTGCCTAGGGCTCCAAGGGATGAAAGCATGGTGTATGACAAAGAAATGATTACCCCCTTAAGGTTGGGAAATTCATCACCCACCAAAGGTTGGGACAATCATGGGTTCTTAATTATGCACGAGGGGCACTAATACGGGTCCTAAGAACCATGGTGATGGCCATAACAATAGAAGGTATAGTTCATGTTTGGCTTTTGCCCACGTGCTAAATTCTTATGTCCTAGCCATGTTTTTCATTTTTTTGGTACATTTCCTATTATAAGTGGTTGAATTATGCTTTTAACCTTTTTTTAGTTGCATCAACCTTCAGGGCATCGTTCCAAGCCAAAATGAAGGTGTGGGAAAGGTGAGGGGGAGGATAACTCCTTGTGGACCCAATGGAAAAAAGTGGAGGGGAGTAAGACATATGGTGTCATGAAGTGGGACCAAGCAACCACAATCATGGTTTCCCATGTAGTCCCACTCCTAAAGCCAATACCCAATAGAGTAGATCCCACAGGATTAGGATACAAGATTAGCAACCAAAATGGGACAGGAAAACAAGAGTGTAAACAAAGCCCTTTCTTTTTGTCGAATCACCCCCACTAATCAATGTCTAAATGTGTCCAAGAAAAGTAAGCATAAACACCCAATTACATAATGAAAATCCATACCTTTGGGGTTGGAAGGCCCACCTTCAAACATACGATCATAATAGATGGGAAAGGGCACATAATGGCTAACTCAAGTGGTAGAGAATGGTGGCGCATCGAGCTATATAATGGCTACAAGGGATTGTTTGTTTTCAGATGAAGACAAATCAAGGAGGATAATTTTCCTATAGGGGTCACCCACTAGTGGTGGATAACAACTAGATCCAACTGTGACATGAGCTCTCAATAGAGTGCACAAACCATGTACTCAAATGGGAGGTCATGAGAACATCAACAATCACTTGGGACTGCAAACTTGTTACTTAGACATCAAAGATTAAGCACAAGGGGTTGCATGTTTTTTTGGCGTCCTTTGATCGCCTATGCTTTAGTTAGTCCATAAAGATAAAAATAAAAAATAAAATTTATTCTATAATGAAAATTTAATCTAAATACATCTAATCTAGCATGAAAGCATAATATTATGATGTTAGTTATGAAAAATTCAATATGCAATTCACCCTACTCATGCATGGTTACATTATGAAAATTCTAAGTATAGGCATACATCCAATGCAACCAACATATGATTAAGTCAATATAAAAAATGTTTCCCTTATGAACCATTATGATTCAGGGGACCCAAACATTACATTTCCCAATGCAATATTTTCTCAATGAATGGTAAGGGTGGGGAGGGGAAACATTTGAGGACCATGCATTAGGGGTCATATATGAGGAGTGAAAAGGGGAATCCAACTTGTGCAACCTTTTTTGCAACGAAAATATGGAGAACTCAACAACCAAGCTCATAAACTTTCAATGAATAGAAACCTTGGGCATATCCTCCTTATGGCATAATGAGATATATTTCCCATCCATATCCATATTTACATTATCTTGATTATCAAGGAGGGAACAAGGTGGACTATGATCATCATATCTTGGTAAGAACCATGACCCCATTTCAGGGCATTGGGAAGGCTCCTCAATTTCATGGCTCCCAAGAGATTCATTAAGAGGGGTATCAAAATACCCTTGGCTACTAATTACATCATGATCATTGGGTCGAGGATCATCAACTTGAAACATATAAAGTATTCCTCTCCAGTGATCCATTTATTGCCATGCAAATTTTCATAAGATTCTAGATATGGAGTTGCCAGGGTGAACATGAAATGCCTTGAGATCTTCTTGCTTCACCCTAGAAGCATTGACTTTGAAGTTCATAAAAGAAATATGGCTTTGTTCTTCCAATGGAATCACCAAAAGGATATACCGATAGTGTCATATAGGAAAAAGAGACACATCTCATGTCCCTGACAAATGGCACCAAAAATGTTGTTGCACGAATTAACAAGCTTATTTTGTAGACTAGAGCTAGAGGGAAAACCAACAATTTGGGACAAAGGCCCACTGTCACCACAGCCTATGTCCCCTTCTCTTCTCAAATTTTCATCGATGGGAGGAATCCCAATATGGAGGAAATCACTTAAGATGAGTATCAATGATGAGCTGTGTAGTGATTTTCAAGGCCCATTCAAAGGAGAGGCTCAATATAAGGCTTTCTTACTTCAATGAATCTTAATGGCTCTTCAAGAAAGACCTAGGGCTTATTATATTCAATGATGACAAGGAAATCCTGAAGTCAAGGCTCCAAATATGATTAAGACAACTCAAGGATCTTTGAATAATGATTATATGCTTCTAAAATAACCTTACCTCTCCTTGAGAAACCTAGAATGGGACCACACAATACCTAGGGTTTATGAGTAACCGAGGGAGGAATCTCTTCAAAGCACATTCTAGGCTTGGGTGGGATGAAAGAGAGGGTTTGAATGATTTATTCCACCAAATACTATGTGCCAAAACCCTCAAGAAATCCAACATTCAAAATGAGTTTCAAAGTTGGAGTTAGGGCTTGAGATTTCTTGAGAATGAATTATGGGAATTGGATGAAACTTGGATGATCATTAGAGGAGACACTATCACAGTAGTCTATCCAAGTGGATACAAAAAATGACCCCTCTAATGAATTTTGTAGGAAGCTCTAGCTAGGATGTTTAGGGATGGAAGTCGAAAATTTTGGAGGTGACAAAGAGAAGAGAAGGAGTGATCACCAAATTGTCTTGGATCAGTGCCTTTTCCTTGGGATATGGAGTCTATGTGATTCAAATTTTGGCCAATATTATCTTCAAGGAGGCTAGAAAATGATGCCCTAGCAAGCACTCTTTAGCATTTACCCACCCAATATTTATGGATTTTCATGGAAAGAAAACAAGTTCTAGTCCACTATGAACATTCATTTGCCTGTTATCAATGAGTAACATGCTCATATTTGCAATCTATCAATCCTTTACAAAGATATTCAATAACAAGGGCACAATCAAAAGATCTACATACAAAATCTCCAAATATTAGACATTTTTTCATGTAAAAATATTCCACAATATTTCTTAGAAAACAACAAGAGATATATCCAATCCAAGATCAAGAGGATGGTTCTAAGAGAGAACAAAATTCCATCTCCAAAAATATTGAAATGCATCAAGAGATCTCTAATAGACAACAAAGAAAAAGTATGAAATTCTCAAGAAGAGATGTCCAAGTTCAATTGATGATGATTTGTTACAAATGAGGAATACTTTTATTTATATGAGCTTCAAAGAGTTTGAATTAGACTAAGAATTCCCCTAATATTATTTTAATGTGAAAAATAAATAATCTTTGGTGACAAGCTCACAAAATAGCTCAAAAGTACAAAATAAGCCTTTTTAATGAGGTGGAAATGATAGAATAATGATGCAAAAGGTCATTGGAAGGCCAAGATAAGTCCTCCATGTGCCATGATAAAGAGGAGGGCTTAGACCCCGTATAGGGAGGGCTTAGACCCCGTACAAGGAGACCAAGTCCAAATGGATACCCACCTGCAATCCTGTATAAGATCCAATGTGTCTCATCGCCTTCTAATACAACAATTCATTAGTTCAATTGAGTGAATAAGCTTACAAACTAGGGGAAAAAGTGGGCAATTCTTAGTGGCATGCCCTTCCAAATGGTCTTTAGAAGGTAGATGTGTTTCCTTGCTTAGAAAGAGAGGTTCATAAATGACCTTATTAGGTGGTTTCAACCTCTAAGGGAGCAACAGTTCCATGGTACATCCACCAAATGGCAAATGTCATGTGAAATGATGGTGGAGAAAAGTTGGGCAACAAGGAAGGCTCTAAGCCACATGTCCTGGTAAAAGGGTAGTTATGATGACAAAAGCCCACACATTGTGTGTATAGATGTAGGAGGGAGTAATCGTGGTACATGAGTTACCCCAAAATTTGTTTTTCGACCCTTCTTTATATGTTTTATTCTTTTTATTGATTTTTATTTCTTTTAACCACTAAAGGCTCCAAGGGATGAAAGCGTGATGTGTATGATAAAGTAGTGATGACCCCTATTAAATTTTCTTAGGGCTATACTATTCTTTTCTTTGATAATTGCATTTCAATATTTACATATTAAATTCACCCCACAACATCATAACATTATCCATATTTACAACATATGAAACTATATAGAAAGAACAATACCATCATCAGTGTAGCAGAACATAAAGGAACATTAGACAAAAAGAATTCAGACATAGATACACCAGATTTGGTCAAAGACCAGGGAAAAGCCCACTACGGGGAAACCCTTTCAAATTCTTCTTCTTATTAGATTTTCATTTAATGATTCAACAAAAGAGAGTACAATGATCCATATCTTCAACCATAATAATATCCAACAAAATCAACTAAACAATATCCATGAGATGAACCCAACAATGTTAATAATCAGAACCCTTAGTAAGAAGCCTGTGATCAACTATCATTGTCTACTATCAACTACCAAACTTTGCGGTCAACTGTAAAACTAAAACCCTAGCATCCAACCACAAAAATGTGATGTGCATGCAGCTGAAACCCTCCAACTGCAAGCATGATCTTGTATTCCTGTGTTTGCGATCAAAATTTTCCTAAAGCATGCCTAGGGATAGAAACTGAAATACTAAACACACATACGAGCTCCAAACCCTACAATATCGGACCTATACAAACCAATCTCTGTGACCCAACCTTAGACCCGTGCAAGCAAAACCCAAAGAAAGAAGAATATAACGATGATGTCCAAATGAGGGTCACTTGACTTGTATTTATAGCCATCCATGGGTGTCTAATTTCTCTTTTTGGTCGACTTGTCCTTTTGTGCACATGTGGGATTTTCTTCAAAAATACACATTCCCTTGTCCAAATTGAGAACTTTAATAGACAAAATTGGTCTTATCGAGAAGAGGAATCTAGTACCATGGTTGGAATTTTTCACTGAGTTGCCAAAAATTAACAATCCCTCTTAACTAGGGATAAATTCCAATCTTGTCATCATATCATGTCCCATATCAAATATATTGTCATCAAATGTCATCAATTCTCATCCCAGTTCATCTCTTCTTATTATTTCTTATCTCTTGATTGTCTCTGCTGATATACTGATCATTATTGAATCTAAAAGAATAACAAATTGACATTAGAGGGTTGCTCAATCTACCACCATCTATCCATTAGGGAGCCACTTCTAGCACCTGGAATCATTGCCAGCAGGAAGCCAATGATGCTACTTGAGAATCTCTGCCAATGAGGATCCCAATGCTATGACCTGGGAAACTCTTCCACTAAGGAGCCAATACCATGACCTAGGAAACTCTACTAGCGGGGAGCTAATGCTACGACTTGGGAAATGCTACCCATGGGGAGCCAATGCTACAACCCAGGAAAATTTGCAAGTGGGGAACCAATTCTATGACTTGGGAAATTCTACCAGCGGGGAGCCCAATTCTACAACACGAGAAACTCTACAAGTGAGGAGCCAATTCTATGACTAGGGAAACTCTTCTAGCAAGGAGGCAATAATACAACTCGGGAAACTCTGCTAGTGGGGAGCCAATGCTATGACCAGGGAAAATCTATCAACGGGGAGACAATTCCATGACCCGAGAAACACTGCCAACGGGAAGCCCAATGCTACAACCCAAGAAACTCTTCCAATAGGGAGCCAATGCTATGACTTGAGAAACTCTTCCAGCAGGAGCCCAATGCTATGAATCAAGAAACTCTACCAACTGGGAGCTAATGCTACAACCCGAGAAACTTTGTTGATCTTCCCAACATGATCCCTAAGATTTAGTGGTAGAACACATGCATCTATAGCTTGAGCTGGATGTCACTTACCATATAGAAGGATCGCGCCCAACTCAAGCAACCAACACCCATTGGCTAGATGGGTGGGAAAGTTAGATGCCAACTGGGGTATACTCTACATAGACGAAGATAGGGGAGCAACATCTATGACCCTATGGGTAACCGATATGGGTGATACCGTATTGTCTAGAGATCCCTCAACCCTAGGAGCCATACATTTCAATTCCTCACCCTGGAAGCTTAGATAGGAGGAAGAGTTGGCTCAATGTCCTTGATCAAACTAGACCCTTAATTTAATAGGGTCGCATCCATCAATCTATGCTTCTCTTTATAGATAAAAAACATATCAACATGATCACATATGGTACCAACTTAGCCAAATCACTGAAGAGTTGCCTCAAACATCACCAAGAGAAACAATCCTTTGCTTTCCTATTCATGCAGGACATTAAAAAACAATTTTTATATTAGAGAAAATATATGTCAAAAAAAGGATACCTTATTCATTCTCCCTCTCATGGAGGTACCAACCGCAAGCCTAAACTTGTCTCACACAACAACATTGTCTCAATCTATGAAAACATCTTTGTCCTAGCTATTAGAGCCTAGATTTACCTCAGGCTAAAAAGGTAAGCTTCTAGGTCCACATCAAACCACGCTCAGCCTCGTAGCTAGCCCTACAAGGACAGGAGAGGGCTCTCTCAGGGTCAATCTTAGCAAAGGATAATTGATGGGGCTTGAGATGACTGAAATAGCTGCTAATATTAGGCTAGGTATGAAGTGCAAGGATTTAATTTGAGTTTTTTGGGGGTTTTGTGTTGGAAAAAGGGAAAGGCAAATTTGGGTCCGGGGATGAGGCCTAGTTTTTGCAGAGTTCTGATTGGGGCAAGGAAGGAAATTTTTTTGATGCTTTGGAATGAAAGAATGGATGGATCAGACCAGTGAGGAACCAAGGATGGCAAGAGAGTCTCAAGAGTCCTCCTTAAACAGATGAAAACATGTAAAATTAAACAAAATTTCAAGGCAGAGCATAACAGTCCAATGGATTCTACCTTAATCACTCATTTGTCTAATTTCAGAAGAAAAGAGAAGGGAAAATGATACACATAAACATCAGTGAACTTACAATTAAATAGAGAAAAACACCATCAAAACACAGAGCCACATGGATCCCAACAAATGCTTCAAAACCCTGGTCTTTCCTTTGCCAAAAATGCAGAGATAAAATGTACAATGATGTGCCAAGCAATCCCAAGTATCCAACCCTGAAAATGACTCAGAAAATACATGATATAGACCATCCTAACCCATTCCCATTCCTCTAGGGGTCGAGCTCATCATTCTAGGAGTTGTTTCAACCAATTCTAAACAAAGCACTGAAATCTAGGCAATCAAACAACTTGCCTTTATATGGAAGGAAACTGATTCATTCATTTAATTTTCACTTTTTAGTGAATGAATCCTCTAGAACAAGTAAATATGTGCAAAAATTACATCATATTCATCAAGTTACATCAAGATAGATCAATAATTACATCAAAAAGCAAAACTAGTCAAAACTGGGCGAATTTCTAAGCTGTACAGTGACAAATAGGCAAAAAATCCTCTATGCGTCGCGCCTGATTCGCTATGCATTATGCCACTTTGGAGCTGATTTTGAGGCACTTCCCGAAGTCCAAATTGAGCTCATGATAGCTTGTTGGAAAGGCCTACCTATCAAATTTCCAACCCAAGTGGAATGTTTCAATTTGGTGTCCATTTTCCAATCCAAAACTTCAATCTCCCAGAACTTCGTCCTGTGTGTCAAAATAGGGCAGAGAGGTCACTTTTTGAGTGTTTTTGACCTCTTGAGGACTCAAAACTTGCCCAAATTTCTTGTCCATACACCAAAAATCATAAATTTCATGCCAAACCGAAAAATGTAAAGTTTTTGAAATTTGGAGCCCTCTAGCAAAAGCGAGCGCCATGTGGTGCGACGCATAGGGAGGCAAAACCTGTTTTTCAGTGCAAAAATTTTCAAAAATGCAAACATTGCTCCAAATTTCTTGAAATTTGGGCTGGATCTTCTCTATCAAGTGTCATGCTGGGCTAAAGAGACTTCGGCCAATATATGAAGATGATCATGCTCCTTTTTCCTCTTTTGCTTCTTTGTTGCCTTCTTCAATTTTGCCTTTAGATTCCTTATTCGTACCTTGGAACTCATATTTTGCGCCCTGTAATAGAAAGCCATGTGTCTCAAAAATGCTTTGTCCCTATTGGTGTTGTCCAGTAGTCTCTCCAAGTGGATGTTGACTCTCTCGAGCCAAGACTCCCAATCATCATTAATCTCTTGCTCCAATGAAGTGAATTCAATCCTCCTCCTTTGGGCAGCTTGACGATTCTCCCAGATGTTTTGTAATGCCATGATTGCTTGCTAATATTCAAGCTACTTGTTCCTCTGCTCCAGGTATTTCATAGTCCACTTAGCCCTCTCCAAGTCAAGGGACAAGGCTTTGATGTCTGTCTGCTGCTCTTGGATGATCTCTCTAAGATGTGCACTTTGCGAGCCCATGTTTGTAACATCATCCTGAATGAGAATGAAGTCAGTCTCTCACTCACCTGAAGGCCCCTCATCCTGCATTGGCCTCTTGCCTCTATCCTGTACCTGTGGTGCTGATGTGGGAAGTGAGGCCCCTTCCACCCCAGGTGGAGATAACACTCGCTTTGCTGTCGCGAACAATTGCTTGGTGCCCTTCTCATAAGTAATGAAAACCGATATAGTAGCAGTGTGTGGATCATGGCCTTCTTGCTGATGATAAGGTCCACCTGTCTCATGCCCAGCCTCTAGAGGTCCCTGTGAAAATATGAAAAACTAACGGGAGATGAAATCATCCCAAGTGATGCCCTATAATCCAAGTTGATGAACCACCAAAATTTTGATGAGAGCAAAATGACAAATACTGTTGAACTGCTGCTGAGGGGTCTTATGCTACACAAGGATGGCCATCCTTTCTATGTTTCGGCATAAGAAATAAGGAATGTTCATCATCCATACCTAGGTGAAATGCATGAGCAACCTGATGTGATAAGCATATAATCGGGAGAAACAACCTTCACAACTGAAATACTTCATGATTAATTTCATTAGTGGAGCATATTCATCTTTGAGATATCGGAAAGGAAACACTCCCTTGAGCTACCTCAAGAAACTGGGTTTAATATATGGCTCATAATGCTGCTGGTCAATCTTCTGCCTCTTGTTCCATGGCTCTCCAATGTTAGGTATGTCGATTGCTAGTGAGATAGATTCTGGTGTAAGTGTGAAGGTGACACCAGCCAAAGTAACTTGATCACCATGTAAATGCAGTACAAACAAGCGAGCCAACTCATGATGAAATTGAACATTAGCAACCTTCTCAAAAAACTCATAACATGACTAAAACTGGAAACAAGAGATGGCAAGAGGGCAGGCCTGCAATTCAGTAAGGGTGGTTGGTTCTTCTCTAATATGTCAGTCACCTTTATGAGGCCTCCAGGGTGCATGTCCCTTCATGGGAGAGTCACTTTAGGTCTCCACTTCATAATCAGATGAATGACTGGATGACATAACTGCTGCTATATAAATTGCCTTGGAGAAATAGATGTTGGTGAATGAAACTATTTTGGACTGCCCTTTAGTGATGTGCTTAACCTCTGCCACCAAGGGGAAAACAGTAAAACAAGGGACTGTTAGGAGAGGGGAAAACAGTGGGAACTTTGGGAATGTTGGGATAGACTTAACTGGGGAAATATTGGAGGGTTTAGGATTTTATGTATAGGATTATGGTTTAGGGGTTTTACATTTGGAAATTTGGGAAAGGGGATTTGGGATAGGGGTTTAGTAACTTTAGGGGGTAGGGAACAATGAAATCAGGGAAAAATGAAATAAGGGAGAAAAGGGAATGATGGAAAGAGGATAAACTTGGTGGTAAATAGCTGTTAAAACCCTAGGCGGCCATTTTTATATGAGAGGTTTAACATGGTAGGGTTTGATCATGTGTTTAGACCATCACTATTCATGAATCACCACGCACAAACTTGAATGAAATATAATGATGGAGGTTCTACCTGGAAAACCCGTGCGAATTATTGACAATTTGGAGGAATTTTGAGCAGTTTCAGGCCTTTAAGTGTATGCGCCGCGCAGATCACCCAATGCGTTGTGCCTTGCCAATGTGTCGCGCCCATGTTATTTTGAACTATGTGTTCACTCCCAGTGCGCCGCACCTCCCCAGTGCACCGCGCCTTCTGCCTAGTGTGCCACACCGACAAATTTTCTTTCAATTTCACCCAATTTCTCACCTGTTCACCAAAAATTGCTTTGAGTTGCCTCCTCTTTGTTCTTGGCATGAAAATGAACTTTCGAAATGGAAAATATCTCATATAGCCATGGATTTTGATTTTTCTTTTGTCAAACCCATTTTTGTAATGTTTAAACTTTGGCACTTTCCACCTTTTAATAGAAACTCTGTTTTTTGGTTGTTTTGATTTTTGGACTGAAATGATGAAACTCTTGGCAATTTTTTGCAGAGATAGCTGACATGGAATTTGGCAAAGTCAACTAGGGCTGCACCTGAAGAACTGTAGAACTTAAAAAGCCTTAACAATTACATATTTATTACAAAAAACAATTTTAACGATTTCTTCTTCAAAACAAAGTTTTGAAGAAGAATCATTCTCAGCATTATTGGTGATGAAAATTGTGGAAAGAAAACTTATTAGGAACATCCTCATGGCCTGCTGGTGATTATCGGACACTCTAAAGCATTTATTGACAAAATCCTAATGAGACCCTAGACCTACTTGACACTGAAATCCTAAAGACAACTTTTGCAACTTTGATGAAAATAAGACTGTATATGCTTTTTTATGAACAGACATCAACCAACAGGTGAATGACATGAGTGAACTATGGGGACAAGACCCTTCCTTCAGAGGATCGATGCTCCTAAATGGAATGCAGGTGATCGAGCAGAATGGGACACCTAGAATGAAATGCAACAAAAGAGGTTTTGATCTCTGATGGAGGGCTAAACAGATCGACTCTAATATTGGCTCCAATGGGGATGGTAGCTCCTTGGAGGTGCCAAGAAATACAGAATTCTGGGAGAGTAGGCAGTGCCTTCATCCATTGGGCTATGGAGTCCATTATTTCGAGAAATCCACGCAAAAATTTTGACTCAATTTATTTACTAAATCTTGACTCAAACTGACTCAATTTTGAACTTGAAATGACCCAAAGACTAACTTGACAAACTCAAACCAAAGCTGAAATCATCCTTCAGAATTATAGCCTTCACTTTGGGCCCCAAATTGAAAAAAAGATCATAGCACACTCTTGCAATGAAACTGAAATTAAAATGGTATATACAATGATAATGTAAGCAGTATAAAATTTCTTAGAAATGATACCGCTTGAGCAGCCGGCCATTGACCGGCCCTCCGAGACATTCTTCCCCATTCATCTCCTTCAAAAGAAAAGAATTCTGACCACAATATGCAGCAATTTTGAAGGGACCTTTCCAGAGATTTTCAAACTTACCATGCTTACCCTTTTCCTCATTCCTTGCATCCCATTTCAGCATCACTTCCTCCAATTGGAATTTGTCTGCCTTTGCTTTTCTATCATAGATTTTCTTAATCTACTCCTGCAACTTGGATGTGTTTTGGAAAACCTCTTCTCTTGTCTGCTGCAAATGGACCATTTGGTTTAGTCTTCTCTGCATATGATCTTCTTCACTACTGGCTTCCTGAAGAAGTTTGACTACCGAGGATGCTAGAGAGGTAGGAAACATTGTATCAACTCCATAAACAAGCTCAAAGGGAGACATACCAATCGATTTCTTCTCACTGACCCGATTTGCCCAAAGTGCATTGACCAACTTCTTATGCCAACTCTTATTGTTTACTTCTAGAGGCTTCTTAATGATGTTGACTAAAGATTTGTTAGACTACTCTGCTAACGCATTGCCTTGCGGATGATAGGCAGTTAAGTGACCCAAAATGATTTTATACCTGTTACAAAACTCAATCATCTTCTTTGATTTGAAAGTTGTTGCGTTATCAGTGATTAACTTATTCGGGCAACCAAAACAAGACAAGATGTTATTCTCAAGTGAAATAATTACCGCATCCATAGCTTGTTTGGTGGGAATTTCTTCGATCCATTTCATGAAATAATCTGTTGCCGTGAGAATCCATTGATGCTGATCAAAGAAGCAGGATAAATTTCACCAATGAAATCCAACCCCCACTGCTAAAAAGGGGCACTCACCTCAATGGGCTTAAGTAGCAAAGGCTGTAATTTCTGCCTTCCTTCAAAAATCTAACATTTATGACAACTCTTGACAACCTTATATACATCAGCAAACAATGTCGGCCAATATTACCCTGCTCTTAGAATTTTACTCGTCGTTGTTTTCCAAAAAAGGTGACCACAACAATATCCTTTGTGGAAATCCTCCATGACCTGCTTTGTTTCTTCTTCCACCAAAAATTCAACAGAATGCCACCAGGATCTTTCTAATAAAGTGCAAAATTTAGAATGCAAAACTTAGCAGCCTTTAATTTGAGAGTTCTACTTTTGTTTCTAGTCATGTCGGGTGGTGGTGACAAATTCTGCAGCACATATATGATATCTGAATACCACGAGGAAAAAACAAACATTTCAGATACCTGAATTGATGAACCTTCCTCATTCTCATCGGACATAGCAGTGATCAGATTTATGTCTAAGGCGTGGAAGTTTGATTCAGCCATTAACTTTGCCAATCCCTGTCCTTTAACAAGCTTGGTGGGCCTTATCTCCACATCGTACTCCAACAAAGCTGCAATCCACTTGCCTCATCTTCCTTCCGGATCTGTCTGCACTAAAACATCCTTGACAACAGCGTTAGGAACATAAGCCAAAGTATGAGAATGTAGAATATATACCCAAAAATCTTTCAATGCTTTCACAAGCACAAGGGCTTGCTTTTCAATGATGTTGTACTTCAAGGCTGCATCTCTTATAGTTCAGTTGAAGAAAGCAATTGGTCTTTCATGCTCATTTCGTTTCTGCATTAATACAGCTGCCATAGTATGCTCCGAAGCAAATGAAAACAATATAAAATCCTGAGTGTAATCCGGGCTTATTAGAACCGGAGCTGAAGAAAGAGCCAATTTGACTAAATTGAAAGGTTTTACAGCCTCTTCTGTCCACTTCACTTGGCTATCCTTCTTAAGCATGTGTGTAATCTCTCTTAGGTGTTCAGCAAGGTTAGGCACAAAGTGGCTTAAAAAATTCATCTTACCATTAAAAGATTGAATCTCCTTCTTATCCTGGGGCAAGTCAATTTGATGAATCGCTTCTACACGTGCTGGATCAATACGAATGCCATCTTTTGAGATAATGTGCCCAAGTAGTTTGCCCTCATCCATTGCAAACAAGCTCTTCTTCGGATTCAACAACACACCATATTTTCTGCACTTTTGAAAGATAAATTTCAGATGATGCATGTGCTCTTCATCTGATTTGGAAAGCACGGTTAGATCATCAAGGTACACAACCAAAAAGACATCCTTTTGATTTGCAAAAGCCAAGTCCATTGCCCACTGAAATGTGGCACCCGCGTTTTTCAAACCAAAAGGCATTTTAGCGTAATGAAAAGTTCCCCACAGAGTGGTGAACGTTGTTTTGTCTCGGTCATCTTCATGGACCAAAATTTGGTTATATCCAGAATAACCATCGAGTAGTGACATTCGAGATGCTCCAACTACTTTTTGGAGTATATGATCCATTTTGGGCAATGGATATTTGTCCTTCAATGAAACTTTATTGAGATTCCTAAAATCAATGCACAAGGGAATCTCACCTGTCTTCTTTCGCACGGGCACCAAATTAGAGATCTAGTCAAAAAATCTGATGGGAACAATGATTCCTGATTTGTACAACCTGTTTATCTCCTTCTCAATTGATGGTAGCAGTTTTGGATTTAGCCTTCTCAACTTCTGTCTGAAAGGTTTCTCATGAGGCTTAATGGGAATAGCGTGCTGAATTATATTGGTATCATATGTTTTCAAGTCAAAATAATCCCAAGCAAACACATCAACAAAAGATGACAACAAACTGATATATTTGGCTTTTAACTTTTGTGGCAATGCTTTGGACAGTTTTACCATTTTTGGTTTTGCAGCTGTTCCGATATTGACCTCTTCAACACCCTTTTATGTTGGCTGCAATGTTGGTTTGCGGGCTATGTCATCTTGATCAAAGAGTTCTTCTAAAGGTATCAAGCCTTTAGGAATAATGTTATCCTTTAGCTGCAACACTTCCATTTGATTGATCTGCACATCATCTTCACCATCATCATGTTCTACATCAATTGAAGTATCCTTGAACTTACCTTTGTTTTGCATAAAATCATCAATCTCCTCATCATATTGGAAAACTTGTCAATATCTTTGATTGTCCGAGATAGTCGGATGATGCTTGACATGGATTTCGAATTTATTATTGGAGTTCATTGCAATCTTCAAACTACTTGCTACCTTAGCTAGTGCATCAACAATGCCATTTTGAATACGAGGCACACACGTCAAGGTATAATCTGAAAACAATTTCAGGATATCTAGGACTACATTTCGGTAAGCCCGCATCCGAGGGTGCTTAGCTTGATATTCGCCTTTAACTTGCTTAATCACCAATTCGAAGTCGCCATATACTGCAATCTTCTTGGAATTTAACTTTCAAAAAATTCTAGGCCAGCAATCAAAGCTTCGTACTCAGCCTCATTGTTCGAACAATCAAAAGCTAACTTGTAAGAACATACCCGCACATTACTAGGCACTTTGTTCGGAGCGGAGAAAGGATCTGCATACCCAAATACCAATTCCAACACCATAATTTCCCACTGCACCATCGAAATCCATGGTCCACACACCCTCTTCTTCTTCTTCTAAGTGCTGAAATTCTGCTAGCTCTATTTTTCCTGCTTGCTGTCCATTATCTTCAGCTGATTTCTCAACAGTGTTTTGTTGTTCTTGTCCTTCTTTCTTCAAAACTTCTCTGAAATTCTCTGTTATTTCTAGAATACTTGCTGCTTCAACTAACTGACTATCTATATCATTAAACTATCTGAATACAAAACAAAAGACTCTAGATCTGTATGTACATAATTAATTGGATGATTGATCAGTTTCTCCTTGCTTGTAATCATGTATTTCATTTTTTGTTCCCAGTACAATTTTCTCATTTGGCCAAACACAGGAATCGTTGCACGGGAGAAATCTAGTTGTAATGTCCCTTTCAATTTCTCTCCCCAAGACCTGGAAAGAAGCATACCAAACCTAGGAGGTATGTCCGCCACAAAAATATCCATCAAAACATTCTTCGTTGGGATTTGATCCAGACTTACAACCAAGTCTTTGATGAGCCCAATACATCTCACTCTGCTAGAATCAAATGAATAAAGATCATGGTATTTCCTAGTGATGTCCAGACCCAACTTCTCCATGATAGCCTTCGGCATAAGATTGTGGGAATCTCTGGAATCAAACATAGCATTATGCAACACAAAATCACGCACCCTTAAACTGATATAAAAAGGTGGCACATCACTATCTAGAGACTCACCATTCAATGTTGGCCCAAAAATCAATTCGGGTTGATCATCTTCGACATTCACCATATCAGACATTGGATCAAAATTCAAAATTTTAGAAACTTTCCCTCTATAACTGTTGTTCCTCATTATTTCAGTCAAGGGAACGGACACCTTCAATTTAGAAATTTCAGTTTCTAAACTAAAAGCTGAAATATTTTCTACCTCTTTAACTGGGACATCTTTCTTTTCCTTTTCCTTCAATACAATTGGCTGATTTGATTTTTCTGCTGATGGTAATTTGTTGATATTAGGATCAACTGCCTCTTTCCCTTTCTTTTGTACAACAGGTGAATCATTCTTTGATGTTGCAACTTCCTTCCTCTTCTGAATTGGTTAACAGGCACATCTATGTTTCTAAGTGAATATTGCTGCTGATGGGTGGACAAAGCATTCATATAACCTCTTTGGTAGTCATCTGCTTCTTCTTCCAAAACTATGTCATTTGCTAGAATGAAATCTGCATCTTTGTGTACAGCCGAACTTTCTGCATACTCCTCCTCTTCAGTAATATAAATAAGCAAATCATCTGGAGTAAAGAAGTGATTTTCTTCCCCTATCACATTCTCTTCCTCATCAGATTCTGGTCCATGCACAAAATTTTGCTGCAGAGGTGGCTGTACTGGTTGCTGGGTTGTATGATCTTGGGCTCGCAGTTCTCTTTGTTTGATTCTATATTGTGGCTACTACTGGCCACGGAAGTTAGGGTTTCTAACTTGTGGCTCAGGTTTATCAAGTTTCACCCTTTCAAACATTTTCTCCACCTTCCGAAGTAACTGATCTGTCAAAGACGACTCTTCTTTTATTGTGACCTTCTTTTCTGCTCTTGCTGTAGCCCTCTTGGCTAGCAGATTTTCCTCAACATTGACCGCGATCTTCTGCATATCTTCCATTGTGGTGGGCTCTCTCTCTCTTAGTTGATAAGCCATGTCTACATCAAAACCATCTGGAAATTTCATCATGGCTAGCCCCACAGGTGGCCTTAGATGGTCAGGAATTGCGTTATAAACGGAATTAAATCTAATGCAGTAATCTTGGACCGACTCACCCACATTCCGCTTGATGTGCTCGTATTCAGAGAGGATTTGAAGTGGATTTTTCTTCACTTCCCAATGGTCTAAGAATTGTCTTTGTAGATTGGCCAAGGTGGTGATACTTGCAGCCGGAAAAGCCTTGAACCATTTCCAAACTTCACCCGCAAATGTTTGTACAAAGAGACTCACTGTCACATTTTCTGCATCGATCTCCTGAAGGTCATAGAAATCTGCCATTCTGTCCACATGTTGCTAAGCAGTAATGCTGTGAGCAGTGCCATCAAACAAAGGAATTTTGCTTTGATAATATGTGGGCATATCATCTAAAACTTGAGGCAACATGAGAGGTGAAAAACGGGCAGCCATCACTCTTGGTGGATTCGGTCTGGGGGATGTTGGGGGAGTATGTGCAGCTGATGTGCGAGGTGTATGAGGAGGGGTGTGTGGAGGAGAAGCAATTTTGGATGTAGAAGGAGTAGATGAAGGTGCATTTATTGTAGACTTTTGATCTGAGACAACAGGCTACATAGGGATAGTGGGAATGAATGATCCAGGTGGATATTGGTGGCCACCTTCCAAGTCCATCTGGACCCCCATCATTGTCTCTTTCAACATTTTCAGTTTCCTTAATTATAGCACAACTTACTATTTTTAGCAGTTTTTCGGGTCCTGAACTTCCGGAGCCGTTTTGAGGCCCTAAACGATGTTTTTTGGAGAATCCAGGGGCAACATGGGTCCATGTAATGGACCGATGTTGCCTGTTCCAACAATGGTAGTTCTCGGATAGATCTTTCTAACGAATTATCATACGCGTCAAATGGGGATCGTATGCCAAAGTTACGACCCCGGGAAATTGATGTACCAATTTACCCAAAACGGGGCCCACAATTTGGCGTTTCATCTTCTAAGGGTCGGTTTT